>JAOVVF010000048.1:23436760-23449679 GCA_028565595.1 Duopalatinus emarginatus
GGCTGTACTTCCTGAGGAGGCTGAGGAAATTTGGCATGTCACCCAGAATCCTCAGCAACTTCTACAGCTGCATTATCAAGTCAATCCTGACCTGCTGCATCACTGTGTGGTATGGCAACGCTACTGTGAAGGACTGCAAACACCTGCAGAGAGTGGTAAAGACTCAAAAATCACCAGGATTGCACAACCCTCTCTGCAGAGCATATACAATCGCAGCGTCCACAGGAGAGCTGCCTCCATCATCAAAGATCCCACCCACCCCAACATGGACTATTCACACTTCTACCCTCAGGTCGGAGGTATAGCAGCGTGAAATGCCGGACTACCAGATTAAAGAACTCTTTCTTTCCCACAGCCATCAGACTCTTAAACAGTTGAGCAGATGTTTCCCCTCACAGACATTACTGAATTTATAATAATAGCACTAACTCATATCACTTCGCACACATCGTTTTGCACATGTAACTGTTCTTGTATGGTTATATATCAGCTCATTTTGCACAATCACCACTTTACTACAGACTGTTACAATGTAACTAATGTAGCACACACTACTGCACAATATATATATAGCTTGTATAGTTCTGAATAATTTACATTTTATTTTATATATTTTTCTGCATGCTTAATTTAATCTTTGTTATTTGTTTATTTATACTTTTTATTCTTTGACATCCAATGTGGGCAGCAAAGTAAGAATTTCATTGTACAGCAAAACTAGTTTCCTTACTGTGCATATGACAATAAAGCTTTGAATCTTGAATCTTGAATACTGGTCCCTCAATACTAGCACCAAAACCAAGAAAGCCCAGCAGCATCTCTACTTCCTGAGACTGAGAAAGGCACATCTACCACCTCCCATCCTCACCACACCAGAGGGGCAGCACTGGCCTAGTGGTTAGGGAACCGGTCTCATGACCTGAAGGTTGCGGGTTCGATCCCAAGACACGACTGAGGTGGCCTTCAGCAAGACACATCAACTAACTCCTCCAACTGCTCCCTGGGTGCTTTAGTTTGGGGCTGCACCCTGCTCTGGGCAAGTATGTACACTGCCCCTAGTGTGCGTGTTTCACTGCACGGATGGGTTAAATGCGGAGGTCACATTCCTCTGTGTGCAAGTACAGTAGGCAAATAGTTCACTTAAATCTTTCATCTTCTCGAGGAACCATCGAGAGCATCCTGAGCAGCTGCACCACAGGTCCCTGCAGCGGACAGGGAGGACAGCTGAGAAAATCATCAGTGTCTCTCTCCCCACCATCACAGACATTTACACTACATGCTGCATCTGCAAAGCAACCAGCATTGTGGATGACCACACATACTCTTCACCCTCCTACCATCTGGAAAAAGGTACCGAAGCATCCAGGCCTGTGGAGCAGCTTCTTTTCCCAAGCAATCAGACTCCTCAACAATCAGAATCTGGTCTGAACAATTGCACACATTTTATTGACTAGACCACACACACACACACACACACACACACACACACACACACACAGACACATCTCATCTCATCTCATCTTTAAAAATCAGTGTACACAAACATAAGAGTACAACAGTTACATTTATACCAAAAAAATGGACAATACTGCTGATAAACACAATGTTCATGTTTACATCTATACAAAAATGGACAAATCTGCACTTTACTGCTCCCAATACCAGTGGGTTAATCTGCACTGTCCCCTCCCTATATTTAGTGCTATTGTTTTGTATATTGTAAATTGTGTATTTATTGTAAATCGTCTTGCATACTTGCACATCCTACAGCACACGTGCAGTTTGTATTGTGTAGTTTATTGTACTATATATCTCCTAGATCCTGGAGGAATGTTGTTACGTTTCACTGTGCACCGAACAACACTGTATATGGTTGAAATGACAATAATAATATATAATAATATATAATATTTGAATATATTTTTCAAATATTATTAAGACACATGAACACCAGTAGAGACTCAATCACGTAAAGTATAGGAGGTTTAAAAAAATATAAATAACTGTTCAACAAAATGTAAGGCATTTTTCATTTCAATTTAAAACCTAGCACAGAAAATACCTCAGTTAAGGGTTTTTGGAAGTCAGTGTAACTGAAACTTGGGATTGTAGGTGCTTAATTCAGATATAAAAAAAAAAAAAAAAAAAAAACATGCAATGCATCCAAATACAGACTTATTTATAATATTATATATATATTATATATATAAATATATATATGCACGTTTTTTGTTCTGTTTGTTTAAACTACAGGCAACTGTTAACTGTAAAGCTCCAAGGATATCTTACCCACAATCCCATATAACTTGATGTCAACAACTGGGATTTAAAAAAATTGACCTGTGCTATTAAGGTAACATACAGTGATCCAAATATTTTAGGTCTCTAGGTGGATACTCAAGTAGTAGTTATGAACACCATCACCTTAAATCTGTTCAGTTCGCAGATGTTTTGAATTGGTGACACTTTCACTGAGCGGACAACGTACTTAGTCTTATTAGTTTGTTTTATTTAAGCAAACGTTTTAGCTTTAGAAACGTTAAATAATTTGTCATTGTTAAATGTCCTAACTTGTATTTTGTTATATCATATTTTGCAGGTCTTGAAGTTACAATGGAGGGAAACATATCTCTTAATTCAAACTTTACACCTTTTATGACTATTTTAACAATGGAATCATTGGAAATACCACCATCCAGTGTTTTTACTATATTTATGTTTAGCACTATCACATACTGTTTAGTTTTGTTCTTCCATTCTGTGCTACTTGTGACAATTGTTGTAAAAAGGGATCTGCATAAACCTATGTACATACTACTGTTTAATCTGTCCATATGTGACCTTATAGGAGCTACAGGTTTCTACCCTCAACTGATTTGTAGTATATTGTCTCAAAGCAGAGAAATCCCCTACCCAGCCTGTGCATTACAAGGTATCATGATTCACCTCTATGGAAATGGATCTCTTTTCTTTCTTACAGTTATGGCTTATGACAGATACATTGCCATTTGCCAGCCTTTAAGATACCACAATCTGATGACCCAAAGTACCTTGGTGAAATTTATTTTTATGGTCTGGTCCATAGATTTTGTGATGATTGGAATTTTATTTACACTCACATTAAGCAAAGAAATCTGTAGGACAAATATAGTGGACACATTCTGCAATAATCCTTCTTTAATGAAATTAAGCTGTGAGGATACAAGCATGATTAACTACTATGGACTGTTTACTATAGCTCTGGTACAAGGCTCTTCTATACTAATAGTATCATTAACATATATCAAAATCCTCATGACCTGTCTTTCTACAAAACAGACAAATTCTATAAGTAAGGCAATGCAAACCTGTGGGACACATTTAGTTGTTTTTCTGAGTTTTGAGGTTAACACGTTCTTATTACTGATTTCTCACAGGTTAGAATCAGTGTCTCCACATTTAAGAAGGGCCTTTGGTGTTTCTATTGTTATCTTTCCTCCATTTCTTAACCCTCTGATTTATGGGCTAAAAACAAGAGAAATTCGACAAACAATATTTACTTTTTTTTTACAAAAAAAGATTTCTACTGTCTAACAGAATAATAACCAAAAGCAATTAAATGTGTACTTTCTTCTTATATACAGGGTGAGTCAAAACTGTTGGGATATTAGATTTACTCATTTGTTTCTTTCCTTCCGTTTCCTTTCCTTTTAAACATATCCTGTCTGATTTTGACCAACCCTTATTTTAAAATGTGTATAGTGTATATATATAATTAATTCATTTAAAAGAAATCAAATTCAAAGCAATGCCAAAGTAAAACAAAACCATATCCCTGTTAAATGTGAATATTACTATATTATAATTTATAATATGTTATAGTATAATATTATATTACACATATTTTAATATGTGATTTAATATCAGTTATTTATTGTCTGCTCACTAAATGTGACCTACATCTAAATCAGTCACATAGATAATATGTATTACAATATTTTTAAAAATACTGGAGCATTATTTCCACAAGCATCAGAAATGTAACTGATTAAAATACATCTGAAATGTGTCACTGTTTTTGTTTGCATTTGAAAATTTCACTTTATTTTATCTTATCGCTTTATATATGTTTAAATGAAAGTGTTTAAAGCTTTATTCTACTCATGATTTCATTAAAAAAAATATTATTTGGGATTTACCATAATAAAACTTTCATGAGCTGAAGACATTTTTGTTCTGTTAACATGTTCCAACTGTGACTTTTATAAGTCATCCAACAAGCAGTGGCCTTCTAAATACTAGATAAAATATTTGTAAGAATCTTTCATTCACAACAACTGTACCTTTTACTCTAGACATATACGAATCAGACCTAACAAACACCACAAAAAACTGACAGGTCACAAAAATAACACCAATCATCTTCCTACAGTAGCACCTGCCAAATTGTGTAATATGTAACAGCAAGTGTATAAATCTGATGTGTTGGAAACATTGGGCAAGTGTAGGTTTCTGTTTGAATTTGACAAATTGTGATGTCCTGTGGAGTGCCATGATGTTTTCTACTGAAACACAATTATTTCTGCATTGTGAATCCATGTATGTTGTGACAGCCATCTCACCATTCAGGAACGAGATGGATCATATAGTTTAGAAAGGTGTTGATGCTAGATTATAATAAGTGGTAGAGATGGAAATAAGCTATGTTGATTAAGCTGAGGTGACTACACCACCCCAGGAGCTCACTTTCAGGGAGCAAACACTATCATGCATCCCAAATAGGTGACAGGTTTGTTATATTAGTATTAGACAGAAATGTGTCTCAAAATGACAAATAATTGTTTCTTTTAAAAGACAAAAAACAGCTATGAGCTTTAACAAGGAGACTTGTTACCGGGGCTGGGAACCACAACTCGGTGCCCAAAAAGGGATGAGGCTAATCAACACACTCACACACTCACAGAGAGACACAGACACAGGTGCTCAACATGCCAGAGAAGTAACAGGCAAACAATTCACAAATACATGGTGAAATCCTCTCCACCATTTGCCCTCAGCCCAACCAACAAAATGAGCAGGTGCTGGCCTAAGCCATCTACCATTTACCTGGAACAGGCAGAAATTGCAAAGTTAGTTCAGCTAGCTTTATGCTAAGCTAACACTCCATCACTCCGTGCTTACAGTGGACTGATTAAGGGCACTCACTCAAACTAGTCAGGAGTTGACAGCAAAGACGCATTTCCTGCAGTCGTCTAACTAGCCCACAATGTTAGCTGTAGCCACAGATATCCAAACAACTTTGCAACACAGAAGTCATAAACAGAAAAGACGAAGGGGGGGACTACCGGTGGAAGCAACTTCCCCAGACAGTGCACCCAACTGGCCTAGACAGACCCTTTTTTTTTTAATAGCACAGAGAAGCCATGCTGCTACATATATAAATAGTACAATGTGTCCTATATTGACATGACCTGAAAAACTGCTCAACAAAAAAGGAGGACACTTGCTCCTGAACCACTACAAAAAAACAAGCTACAGTTTGCAACTGCATATAAAGACACCTTTTGTTCCTTTTGTTGTGCTTTGGTGAAATTCACAAAATACACTGCTCACCAAAAATCAAGGGGATGCTTTAATCACACATTGAAACTCTAGTGAAAGAACAGATTTAAGTTGAGGACAAAACAATGTACCAATGGTCAATGAAAACCAGATCATTAACCCACGTAGGGCTAAACATCCCAGTTTACAAAATCCAAACAGCATCCAAACATCCCAGTTTACAAAAATACATTATGACCATGAACCCTCCAGATCTGCACCTTGAACTAGAGAAAACTATAAAGAATATGCTTGATTAAACAAATATGTTTTCAGCCTAGACTTGAAGACTGAGATTATGTCCGAGTCCTGAACACTAATTGAAAGGCTGTTATATATATATCATAGATATAGGGCTCTATAAGAGAAGTATCTGCCTCCTGCTGTAGCCCTCATAATTCAAGATATCAGCCTGCACCTTTTGATCGAAGTCAAAAGCAGGCATGGAGGATCATGAGAGACTAGAATTTTGCTAAGGTACTGTGGCGCTAGACCGTTATAATATTTGAGCCAATTGGAAGCCAACTTCTGCATATAAGCCTCGGACTTCCAATGGCTCGGCACGAAGTGTTTTATTGCCCTGGATCTCCTTAAATGTGCACTCTCAAGCCTTGATTTCATGTTTGATTACTGTTTGAACTCTGCTTGCTTTCCGGATTGCTTTCTTTCCCTTGCCCTATGATATTCTGTCTGATTGGCTGAACTCTGCCTGTTTCCTGATTACGATTTTGCCTAATATTTTTAACACTGCTACTATACCTCTGACTTTACTACATACCCCACAATCCTACTCTGTGTCTGTGCATGTGTCATCACTGCAACGCTACAGAAATACTTGGACACAGCAGGTATTTCACAGCTTCCTGAGACATGACATCTAGTTCACAGTTCACTTTCACACCTCAAGGCAAGCTGGTGGGCGAACACCAGCTAAAGGTATGACCAAGCGCTGAATCAGTTGTCAGCCAGCTCCAACAGCTGACACTGAGGATGTAGACACCACAAGCAGCAGTGCCAACCAGGGTCTGTTCTTGTATCACCAGCCCGGTGATGCTATGCTGGGGACTCTGAGGAATGCCAGAGATTCTTACTGCAGTGCTTTCTATATTTTGCTGACCAGGAGGACTTCTCAAACCATCAGAAATTCTCTCACCTGATCAGCCGACATACCAGGAGAGCACTCAAGTGGGCCATGGCCAGAACCAGAGAGGAGGGGCCCTGCAATCTACTAGTTTCATGCCCAAGGTCAGAAAGTATTCAAGCACTCCCACCAGGGAAGAGGAAGCAGTGAACCCCTACTGGGTCTCTGACGGCACTTATCACCGGATTCTGCCAAGATCTCAACTCGCCTGCCAGGACAACTCCACCTCTTTAAATGCCCTGAGCAGCTTAGCCATCTGTCTGGAGGATCTGCTGCACCTCTGCCCTCATGTCAACTCTGCCTCACCACCAGTCAGATCTGCTCTACTCCCAGAAGAACCTATGCAACCAAGGACCATCTAAGCTGAGGGGCCATGTTAGAGAGAGAAGGTGCCGTGAGGGTCTCTGCTTCCACTGTGGGGCCACTGATCATCTCCTCGCCAAATGTGCTGCTAAACCCCAGCCCACCACCTCCACAACTCACCGGACCACCTCCACCTCTGCACAGATCAATTTGGTGAGACCTGATGACCTTTACTGCCGTAAATCTTTGGTTATTCAGATAAGAATCCATATCTCTGGTGAATGAGTTGGCCTGCCTCCACATCACTCATATAACTGTGCCTTGGACCTCCTAACCAGATGTCCACCTCCTCATGGTCATATCTATCCCCTATCTAGAACAGAAAACAATGGAGGAATATAGAGGAGGCCCTTCAGCAGGGATACATATGGCCATTTACCTTGCCAGCAAGGAAAAGAAGGAAGGAGGCCTCCACCCCTGCATTGACTATCATGGGCTAAACCAGGTTACCAAAAAACATCCGTATCCCCTACTATCCACTGCTACCATTGGCCCAGGAGCAGCTACAGTTGGTCCGAGTCTTTACCAAGCTGGACCTCTGTGGCGCATACAACCTGGTCCATATCCAGGAAGGGGACGAGTGGAAGACCACCTTCAGTACCACACCTGGGCACTATGAGTATCATGTTATGCCATATGGTCTGTCCTCAGCACTCAGTCTGTTCCTAAAAAAACCAATCCTGGCAGAGAGGAAACACAGTATGGGTGATCGGGAGCTCTTGGCAGTCAAGCTGGTGCTGGAAAAGTAGAGGCACTGGTTGAAAGGAGCACTGCCTGTCTAAATATTTACAGACCACTGGAACTTGGAGTATCTGAAAACAGCATGCAGACTCAACTCCAGGCAAATACATTGAGCTCTGTTCTTCAAGTGATTTCATACTGTCCTATCGTCAGGGAACTGCAAGGCCAATGCTCTCTCTTGGATGTATTCCTGCCCTGCTGAAAAGAGCTCGGCCAACACCAACTTGCCACTCGCATGCTTCCTACACTCTGTTGAATAAAAGTTGGATCGAGAGATCTCCACCCAGACTCAAGTCCAGACCCCTGCTTCCTGCCCAGCACACCTGGTTCTCATCCCTGCCTTCATGCACCACAAACTGGGGTGCCTCCTGTACACCTTCTGCCACTCCAAACCTTAAGACTGGACCCAGTACCTTCAGTGGTATATGGAATACACCCAGAACACTCTCTGCCACTCCTTCATGGGCCTGATGCCCTTTAAGTCTGTGTAAGGCTATCAATCTCCCCTCTATCCAATGAATGCCAATACCACAGATAAAACACAGCTGTTGACCACTGGTTCACAAGGAGTGCCACCTATATTAGCCCAATGGCCATGTCTGGCTCTCGCCCAAGAACCTTCGTCTACCACCCAAAAAGTTAAGTGTGCATTATAATGGACCCTACACGATCATAAAACAAATCAGTGTCATAAGTACTGGAACTCCCTGCTCATTCTCTCATCTCTCCCATCTTCAATGTGTCCCAGCTTAAGACCCATTTTAGGCCCCCTCGCCCAAAACATCAGACCCTCCTGCTCCATTGGATGTCGATTGTCAGCCCGCCTACCCAGTCAGCCAGCTCCTGTATTCAAGTTGTAGAGGTGGGCATCTCCAGTGTCTGCTCAGTCAGGAAAATGGAGCATCTCCCATGAATGCCACAAGTGTAAAGAAGAGAGAGTTGGTGATCAGGTGCCAACACTGCTTTAGGTGTGGGCAGTCTGGGCATTTATTGAGGGATTGCAGAGGACCTAAAAGACCATCAGGAAAACCAGAGACAATCAATATACTGGCCGGTTCAGTACCCAAGCTGATATCATCAAGTTACATTAAGGCATAGAAGTTTTGGGTAAGCAAATGGAGCAATGTGGGTCTGAGCAAGATCAAGTTGGTTGGTCAAGTGTGGCTGGTGTGATTCAGTGCTAACATCATTGGCTCCCATGTAAGAGACCTGGGTTCGAGTCGCGGTTTCAGCAACCAGTCTGAGCTACACCAATAAGGGTCCTTGGGCCAGACTCCTAACACTACTTTGGCCTACCTGCACACTGCTCATTTAATGGGGTAGCCACCCAAGCACTCCAGGACGCCGGAGCACAGGTCAACCATTACTGGAGAAAGTTGTCCTACCCTCTTGTCAAGTTACACACTACAGATGAACTGCTAGGTAAAAATATTGGCAAAGCATACACCTATGCCTTTCTCAGGCTGGATAGAGATCAAGTTCCAGCTTTATTCAAATAGTATTCTGCAGCCAGAGTTGTTGGTGCCAGTGCTAGTTTCTAATTAGCCAGAAGTTGCAGAGCCACCAATCATTGGCTACAATGATTGAGCACTTGATTAACAGTGGCACAGAACAACTGCCTGATGTGGCTGCCGAAGTGCTGAGTGATCCTTTTTCCATTAACTGCAAAAAAGCAGAGGCGCTACTGCAGCACATATATTTTAGGGAGCTGGAGCATAAGGAGGCGGTCGTAAGAGTTGTTAAGCACTGTTAAAGAGCTGGACACTCTGGAATAGTGTAGGATTATGTTGGTGTGGACTACAGTATCTAATAAAGACTTGGTGTCCAAAAGAATCGTCTTGACACAGAGCTACAGGTTTTAGGTTGAGGTTGTCCACAAGCCAGGGGCAAAGATGGTAGTTAGGATTACCTCTTGTCTTGGGGAAGGGGTCAGCTGTAGGCTAGGCAGCTCCCTGGCCTGAGATAGGTAGTGAGGGTATGTGACAAGTAGGGACATGGTTAAACATCTGCTGTGAGTAAAGAGAAGCATTTTGAACCAGCTGGTAAGTCCAACCTGTGAAGAACTGTCCCTAATTTGGGTTCTGTGTTTCAGTATCCGCAATGTGTGTGGGGTAGGAGGTAATGTAGAGGCTCCACATCCACTCCATGCCAACTCTCCACTGGTGTCTCTCTCAAGGCTCAGTGCTCGCTCCCCTTCTGTTTTCACATTATACTGCTGACTGGGAGATGCAATTTCTTCACATGGCGTCTCCTACCATTGTAATGCTGATGATACCCAACTTTTTTTTCCTCCCTCTGATACTTAGGTTTCAGCTTGAATGTCTGCATTTCTAGCAGACATCTGGATTGTTGCTCACCACCTCAAGCTAATGCAAGACAGAGCTACTTTACATCCCAGGAGTTCCTGGTTGTCATTTTAATTTCCTTTGAGAACACTCTGATCGCAAACACCTTGGAGTAGTTATTGACAACCAGATTTTTCTCAATCTCAAGACTAAACTACTGCAGCTCCCTCCTTTCTGGCCTTCCTGTGCATGCCATCAGGCTCCTGCAACTGATCCAGAATGCAGCAGCTCGACATGATTTTAAACTTCCCATGTTCAGCTATTTTGCACTTTTGCCGCATACCCTTCTTGTAGCCACCTGCATCAGATATAAAATCCTGACACTGGGTTACAAAACCATACTAATTGTCAAATAATGGTCAAAGCCAAATTCATACCCAGATACCTTTTTCCTTTAAATATAGCTTGTCTTGACCTGCCATCATGCAGGACACATAAGAGGCAGGCATCCAGACTTTTCTCTGTCTCGTCACCAAGGTGGTGTAATGAACTCCTCCTGCTATCTGTACAGCAGAACCACTTGCTGTCTTCAAAAACAGACTTAAGACACAATTTAAATTTCATAAATCTAAAACAAGGGGAGATAAGAATTTCAGATAAGAGATACGATAGGAGATAAGAAACTATTCAAATAAAGAGAATGCCTTTGCTAAGATTTCCCAAGCCGACCTTCACACTCAAAAAATATTTGCAACAACATATTTATTTATACTGTCAACACTCAAAAACTGAGCATCCTCCCTATAGTACTGAACTTGCCCCAGCGGACTATCACCTGATTCATGTCTGATGAAGTTAAGATAGTGGTGCATTCATGACTTGCAGCTCAGCCTAATTTTTTTTTAATGAGCGTGTTAACAGATGAACAAAGTGTATTGGAAAGCAGGGAGAGTCTGTCTACAAAACTACAGCTAACGGTCCTGAAATATAGCCTATAGAAAGGTCTCTCTAAAATTAAACCACATGATCATACCCAACAGCCCTAGCAGAGTAAAAAAAACATTTTATGATGGGTATTTATCATAAGCAGTGCTCTTATGATTTTAGAAACCCTAAATACAGGTCTGTCTGAAGAACATACACGTGAACTACTCTTTTCACCAGTGTGCAGTGGAATTGACCTCAACATAATAATAATAATAATGGTATTATTGTTGTTGTTACTGCTATTATTATTGCTACTATAAGTGTGTGTGTGTGTGTGTGTGTGCGTGTGTGTGTGTGTGTGTGCGTGTGCAACATACATTTTTGAAAATCCATGTCATGATTCCCTTCAGACGTCACCCACAGTGCCATGTAACCTATCAACAACAACTTGGATATGTAGAACTGTTGACCTGTGGGATAAAGGTTGCATATTACATATTTTAGGTCTCTGGGTGGATATTCAAGTGCTGATAAATACCAACACCTTAGAGATCAGTTCAGTTTGTGGGTTTTGTGTTGCTGTGGTACTTACAACAAATTAGTCAACATACTATTTTTTTTTTGTAGTTGTACTAATATATTTATATACTCATATTTGCCCATGCTGAATGTATTAACTTGTGTTTTGCCAACTGATATTTTTCAGGTCTTGAATGGGGGCAGACACATCTGTTAATAATTCAAATTTATCACGTTTTATGACAATTCTGACTATGGAGTCATTGGACTTAGCACCATCCAGTGCTTTTTCTATATACATTATTGGCATCATCACATACTGTTTAGTTTTGTTCTTCCATTCTGTGCTACTTGTGACTATTGTTGTAAACAGGGATCTGCATAAACCAATGTACATGCTGCTAATTAATGTATCTATCTGTGACCTGATGGGAGCTACAGGTTTTTACCCTCAAATGGTTTCTAGTGTATTGAATCCGAGAAGAGAAATCTCCTACCTGGCCTGTGCCATACAAGGTATTCTATTTCACGTCTCTGGTGCTGGATCTCTTTTCTTTCTCACAGTTATGGCTTATGACAGATACATTGCCATTTGCCAGCCTTTAAGATACCACAATCTGATGACCCAAAGTACCTTGGTGAAATTTATTTTTATGGTCTGGTCCATAGATTTTGTGATGATTGGAATTTTATTTACACTCACAATGAGCAAGGAAATTTGTAGGACAAATATAGCAGACACATACTGCACTAATCCTCCTTTAATGAAATTAAGCTGTGAGGATACAAGCATGATTAACTACTATGGACTGTTTACTCTAGCTTTTGTACAAGGCTCTTCTATACTGATAGTATCATTAACATATATCAAAATCCTCATGACCTGTCTTTCTACAAAACAGACAAATTCTATTAGTAAGGCAATGCAAACCTGTGGGACACATTTAGTTGTTTTTCTGAGTTTTGAGGTTAACACGTTCTTATTACTGATTTCCCACAGGTTTGAATCAGTGTCTCCACATTTAAGAAGGGCCTGTGGTGTTTCAAGTGTTGTCTGTCCTTCACTTCTTAATCCTCTGATTTATGGGCTAAAAACAAGGGAAATTCGACAAACAATATTTAAGGTTGTACAAAGAAAGATTTCTACTATCTAACAGAATAATAAGCCAAAAGCAATTAAATGTGTACCTTTTTTAATATATAGGGCAAGTCAAAATTGTTGGGATATTAGATGTCATTTTCCCTTTTTTCCCTTTGTTTGTGAAATCAAACATATGTATATATATATACAGTGCTGGCCAAAAGTATTGGCACCCCAGAAATTCTGTCAGATAATGCTCCATTTCTCCCAGAAAATGATTGC
>JAOVVF010000048.1:23466498-23480886 GCA_028565595.1 Duopalatinus emarginatus
TTATTTTCTGTAAAGCTGCTTTGGGACAATGTCCATTGTTAAAAGCGCTATAGAAATAAAATTGAATTGAATTGAATCTCCAAAACAGCTGGTCTTGTGGGGTGTGTCCCAGTATACAGTGTTAATATTTAATAAAAAATGGTCCAAAGACAAGTGGTGGTAAACCAGTGATAGGGTCATTGTACCTAAAGCTCGCTGATGTGTCGGGAGGGGTGGGGGCTGTGGGGCTGGTGGGGGGTTAAAGACTGTTTTGAAAGGCAGCTACAGTTGAGTAATAGTACTGTTGAGTCCTCACATCTGATTGGACAGAATGTTTATATTACTGTGTATTTATACATTGTTTCCAAATCGTTTGTATATTAAATTAATCAGCGACTTTTATAGCAAATATTCTGCACAAATTACGCATAATGATCTCCATAAGGAGACATTCTGTTACAAATTATGGAAGGAGTCTCCAGTGTCAGTAACGATACCTAAGGAAAGTCTACAGGACAGATCAGCTTAGACATTCATGTTTTTTTCTCTAATATGACGAAGACAAAAGAGAACCAGGTGAAGAAATAGGTTTCTATAAGACAACACAAATACATGGGACGCAAATGGAGGATGACATGAAATGATTCGGGCACGGTTCAACAACCAGACAAAAACACGGAAATAAGTCTGAGTATGAATGACGGTTAAACACAAAACATTTGCAGGAACAGGTGTGTGGACATGAAATCAGGTGACTGTGAGCAGTTCGGACTGAGTGTAGTCAACAGCCACGGTTATAAGTTATATGACTGGAAAACTGAGTCAGGTTGTGAATGCTGTACGATTCTCCAGTTTTGGTTATTTTACCAAATGTTAGCAGCACAATGACAAGTGTTTTATTCCAAACTTCTTCTTTTTTTTTAATTAAAATTAAAATGGTAGCTGCGTGACATGATGTTTTAGAATTAAAACCTGTTAGAGTCTATGGCACAGCATGGTTACGGAAATATTAGTTTGTAATGTGTCTTCATCTGTCACTGCTGCAACAACAGCGAAGCGTGCAAAAAAATGCAAACAAATTCAACGAAGCATGTTTTAGAGTAAAAGGCAGTCAGACGTAAATAACCCAGAACCAGCCACTGGAAAATATAGTTGGCTCATGCTGACAGCAGCTCATATTTGACTGGTTATGTTACTATAGACCTACCTACAGTAGTATCAAATAATAATAATAATAATAATAAAAAGATTTCTAAACGTTAAATAAAAAAAACATTCAATGTTCCTAAAAAATATTATGTCAATATAGGAAGCAGCATATTTATTACATGAGACAACTTTTCAGACCATATGTTATGATATTATAAAGGAAATATAACGACAGCCGCTCAGTTTTACATGCAAAAAAGAAGCAAGTGGCAAATAAAACTGTGGCTGGTTTAGAAATATGCTCAGTACCAACTAACAAACCAGCTGAACGTATTGTCCCTCAATTTCCTACTTTAACACACACACATAAGTAAACACACTCTAGGGGGCAGTAAGCACACTTGCCCTGAATGGTGGGCAGCCCCTATCCACGACGCCCAGTCCTCAGTCACGTCTTGTCGGTCGTGGGAATCAAACCGTCACAAGCCAGGTTCCTTAACCACAAGCCCACGGCTGCACTACTTTCACCATCTGTCTATTACTTTGGTACAGGTTGATCTCGGTTCCAAAACTTTTGCGGCTCATTTCTGTATTTCATCACAAATTCCAACATGGCGTCTCAGATCAGATTACGTCTTTCTACAAAGCTGTTGTTTTTTTGGTTCTTCTTTACAATTTGTACAATTGTTTCTATCATCAACTGCTGCTGTTTTTCTGTTTTATGTCTGGATGTGTTAAGCCTAACGTTCGTGTAGCGGCTCTGATGGACTCTTCGTCTTTCCTCAGCTTTAAAATGAGCTGGTTCAGCTTTAAAATCTGTCCACACAAATGAAAGAATGGACAAAAATGGACATAACTGCACCTTACTTTTCCCACTACCAGTAGACTACCTGCTCTGTCCCGTCCCTGTACCTAGTGTTAATGTCTAACGTATTTACTGTATATTCTTTTGTGTATTTATTGTAAATCGTTTTGCGTCTTTGGTCATGCTACCGTACATGTGCACTTTACGTCCCATTGTGTAGTTTATTGTTCTGTGTAGTATCTCGGTCCTGGAGGAACAATGTTTTTGTTTCACTGTTTACTGTACAACACTGTATATGGCTGAAATGACAACAAAAAGTATTTGACCTGACCTGACCTGACTTGGTTTTCCCTCATAAACATCTGTCAGTCATCATGTTGGTTTGTTCTGTCTTTACTTGTGCAACCCAAGGCACAAAGCAAAAGTAGACATTCGGCACTATTAATAACTGAACCAATCAATTAATTAAACAGGTCACACCTTAGCAACAACTATGAATGTTTGAGTGATATTTTTGTTCCAATTTCCAATCAAACAGTGAATACCATCAATTACTGTGGCTTTTATGTTCTCTGGTCTTTACATTGGTTTATCATTTTTCACAACAAATGGTGTCTTTGGAAGTGAAACCAAAAGCAAACATTCAAAAGTAGAAACCAGACAGATGGGTTTTGTGTTCCAATGTGCCTAAGACATCATTTATCAGGAAATTCAAACGTTTCATGGAATTCTGATCCATCTTCTCATATTTATCTCTTGACTTTAAATCATCTTCATATGTTTCCTCATCACACCAAAACACAGACAAAAAAAAAAAGCAGATAGTCATGTGTTCCAGAAACCACAGAGTGTAAAACTGTCTGTCGTGAAGACCTTCCGGTGTCAGAATGTTTACAGTGAGCTCACACCGGAGACTCCTTCCATTAATGTTAATTATAAGGTGTCACATTATAGACATATTTATTGTCTGTTTATTCTTAGTCTTTAAATGTTGTGAGTCATCACAGTGTTAATATGAACCTGTGCTTTGCACCTGCGCTACTGTCAGAGCTGCTGGTACAGAAAACAAATCAACACCTTTTCACCAATCAGAATTTATTATTATTATTATTATTAATATTATTGTGGTTGTTGTTGTTAATTATTATTATTAATATTAATATTATTACTGTTATAATTATCATTACAGTAGTTGTTATTATTGTTGTTAATTATTATTACTATTACTATTATTATTATTATTATTATTATTATTATTAATAATAATAATAATAATAATAATAATTAAAAACAACCACAATATTATTATTATTATTATTATTATTTTTATTTTTATTATTATTATTAATAATAATAATAATAATATTGTTATAATTATCATTATAGTTGTTATTATTATTGCTGTTATTATTATTATTGTTAATATTATTATTATTATTATTATTAATATATAAATGATTTATATTTGTTTTTATGTTTTATGAGGGACAGATCATGTAAATGTTCTTGTAAAGTCACTGTGGTCAATGGTGTGAATATCAACAGGAATGGATGTTGATCTTGGATGCTGTTTACCATAGTGACATAATGACTGTGAATTTCTTCATAGGATGGATTGTTGATGATGTCACTGACTGTTGTTCTGGGGTTTTTCTTCACAGCTCTCACAAGGTTTGTATTGTTTTCCTGTCCTGTTCTGTGTCTGGATGTTAGTACATCAGTGGTTTATTTCTTTTTCGGGACATTCCACCTTCTTGTATTCACCATGTCCAATGTCTGTCTAATGGCACTGGTGGATTTCTGCCTTGTTCTTAGATCCAGATTGGCTTGTTTTTCGCCCAGAGACATCTCTCTGGTCTTTATGCTGGTTTATCCTTGTTATCAATAATTGCTCTTAGTGCTTTTCTTCACAGGCCAACCCAGGGCAAGAAAACTAAAGTAGGCATGTAAAGTTATTAATAATAGAATCAAATACATTTACATTTATAGCATTTGGCAGACGCTCTCATCCAGAGTGACTTACAAGGTTACTGGTATTACAGAAGGCCAACATAGTGTTAGGAGTCTTGCCCAAAGACCCTTATTGGTGTAGCACAGACTCTCTTACATGGGAACTATTGATTAATGACCAACCACATTACACATTAGGGGTGACCCTCATTTTCAGTGCAGCCAAACTTAAAAGGAATTGACAAAGAAATTAAAATGGAATTTGATCAGGGTTAACTAAAATAGAACAGAACTAGATTAACAAATTGACAATAAAATTAAACATGATAAATGGCAAAAGAATTATGTGAACAATTAAGATAAAACCAAGATAATAAATGTATTATTTAAAATAAAAGAAAAACAAACAGCAAAAAATAAAAATAAAAAAATATTACTTTAAAATATATAACAAACAAAAACAAACAAATAAATAAATAAATAAATAAAGATAAACTAAATTAGGTTAAATAAATAAAAATGAGCTAGATTTAAGGAATGACCTGTTACTGGTGAAGTCTGTGGCCAATGGTGTATATAAAGAACATATCAACAGGAACAGATAATGGTAAAAATAGTTTAGCAATTTTTATGGATAATAATAATAATAATAATAATAATAATAATAATTATTATTATTATTATTATTATTATTATTTTTATTTGTTTTAATATATATTATTATTATTATTGTTATTGTTATTATAATAATCTGATTATTTTATTTGTTGCTGGCTACTGTTCTAGACGTGAAGTCTGCTGCAGTTAGATTCTAAATTATTAGATAATATTTCATAAAAGGCTGGGAACTTTCCATGTAGGTGTGTTGGACGTCTTCTGTCACGTACACCTCTCGAAACCCTGTCAACACCACGCAGACTAGCGGCTTTGAAGCTGCTGGGGTTTTCCTCGTCCTGAACAATGTGAGCATTCACTGATGACATTAACACTGCGTTCTTCACCCTGCCAGCTGGACACTTATGAACCAGCCATCTAGTCTGACGCTTGGCATAGGAATCCTGGGAATGACTGCTGACCTATTCCGAAACTGAGGCTGAATTTATGGACCACATCAAAAGCATGCCCACGTGCGTTTGCATGGCAGAACCGCAAAGGGCTCCTTACGTACGGGACACAAAGGATGCAATAAGAGCTTCTGTCCTCTTAGGAAAGTTATAGTCAATAACTTAGCACAAGTTTTCCAAATCGACTTCTTTTAATAATAAATAGTTGCAGCATTATTTGACGTATCGTCTTAAAATAAATACGATTCTGTCATGATAAACAAACAAACAAACTTTTCTCTTGGCAACGGAAATCCAAAGTTAATGTTGTTTTTTTTATTAAAATAAATGCAATTATTTAATTATTTAATTAAATAATTACATTTAATTACTTACATAAACAATTATTTAATTGGTTATTAATTGCACACATTTAATACTATTACAAGTACAATTATTACTACTACTAGTGCTGCTATACCATAATACTATACTACTGTAGTACAAATAAGAAAAACCAGATGAATAAGTAGAAGAATTTTGGTTATATTTATTATTATTGTTAGTAGTAGTAGTGGTAGAGGTGGCAGTAGTTGTAGTAGTAGTAATACTGTAGTATGTGTTAGTAGTAATAGTGGTAATACTGCTAGTAGTACTGTTGTTATTTGTTTGTATTTATTTATTTTTTCCTAAATAAAATGAGACTTTTATTTTGAAATTGCTACAGCGTTATATGAACACCGGAAGTTACTTTAGTGAGACCCCAAATACACACCGACTGCACATATAAAAGTCCCGCGTATGGAGCAGGAGGCATTAGTTTATACTGGTCAGGAAGTCTACAATAGGCTGTAAGGATTTATTTGTAATCTTCAACAGCGCGTTTTTAACCGGTGAAGGTTTGAGTAAAGGTCGTTAGAGTGAACCGGTCAGAATGGCACCACTTCCGGGTGCGGAGCTCGTGCGCACTCCGGTGCAGCTGTACCGCTACCTGCTGCGCTGCTGCAGACTGCTGCCCAGTCCGGCCATGCAGACACACTACAGACACACTGTCCGACAGGTACAGACTACCACATACATACCGACAACCCTGCGTGTAAAAACACACGTGACCATCACCACGTGGGGCGACCGAGGCACGTGCGCACGACCTCCAGTCCCAAATATGAGAAGAGTGAACAGTTCTGCACTGCGCGTGGGTTCTGGAGGTCATCAGCTGATCAGACAGGGACGCACGTGCATGCTTGATTCAGTTAATGCGTTATTATCTGCATGTGCATGATAACTTCAGGTCATGTTATATCAGGATAGAACAGAGGAACCTAAAGAACCTGGAGGGAACCTGTAAAAACCCAGCAAGAACCTGGGAAACCCCATGCAGACAGTAACTCTGGAGGACCAACGTGCAGTTCCGTTCATGCACAATACAAACTGTGGACGTCTGATTTCGTTAAATTAATGCACGATCATTTATTTGTAAATTTAAACCATGTTAATTGATAATGGAAGGATGTCTGAACCCATTCAGAACATAATAGAGGAACCTAGAGAACATTGAGGAACCAGTGAGAACCTGGGAAACTCCATGCAAACAGTAACTCAGGAGCACTACAGTCTAATTCCGTTCATGCACAATACAAACTGGACATCTAATTTGTCTAGCTAATGCTCTGTCGTAGACCTGAGGTCTAAAATTAACCACCGTGTCCCTAATTTTCAGGGAAAACAAGCTAACGCGTACTCAAAGATGACCAGATGACGTCAGAGACTAGTTTGAATTTTCGTTGAATTAATGCATGATCAGTTGCATTATAAATTCAAACCATGTTTTGTCAGAATAGAACAGAAGAACCCAAAGAACCTGGAGGGAACCCAAAAAAACACAGCAAGAACCTGTGAAACCCCATGCAGACAGTAACTGTGGAGGACCAACGTCCAGTTTCGTTCATGCACAATGTTAACCCCGGACATCTGCATTGTTCAGCTACTGCTCTGTTGTAGACCTGAGATCTAAAATTATCCACACCGTCTCCAACTTTACAAAAACACATACTTAAAGATTGAGTCACAGACTAATTTGCATGTTCACTGAATAGTCACGTCAGTCGTTTTACATAACAGACTGTGTTCTCCTGTACAGAGTTACAACAGCCACGCCGATGAAGACGACCCGGAACGAATTCGCATGATCATCCAACGGGCAATTTCTGATGCTGACTGGATTTTAAACAAGGTAAACATCAGCAGGCTTGTAAAAAATTAAGTTATGAAGCCACTGGAATGTGATTTACATGAGGTTATGGATGCTACATGACATGTAATATTACACAGATCAGCCATAACATTGAGACTGGCTGCTTAACCATTAGCCAAATACAACCTTGACCCATCAAGGTGTGGTCTCCACCAGACTCCACCAGACATGTGAAGGTGTTTTGTGGTATCTGGGGCCAGGATGCCAGCACAGATCTGGGATCGGACCAGACAGGCTAGCTATCAACCCCCCCCCCCCTCCCTCCCTAAAAAACCTACAGTCCTGAGATCTGGTGGCTCGGGTGTGAATGACGAAACCCAAAACTCAGATGAGTGTTCCTCTAACCACCATTTGATGTCTCTAGATGTCTACCATGGTACGTTGTCCTGTGGATGAGGCCAAACCCATCAGAATAAATGCAGAACATGAACAGGTGTTCACCTGTCAGAGACGTTTGTAGATGTCCCAGGGGTCCCATGGAATGCCAGATAAATAAACCCTACACCATTACGGAGCTTTCATAGATACCAGTCGCTTTAGATGCACACTGCCAGACGCAACCTGTGGTGTGCACATGTGGCATTGCTATGTATATTGCATAGGCTCGGCTTTACCATGACCCTGTCACTGGTTCACCAGCTGTCCACATGTGGTAAGTATTACCCACTGTATACTGGGATACAATCCACCAGTCTGGCTGTTTTTGGAGATACTCTGACCCAGTCATGTCAGAGTCACTCGGATCCTAATGCTTGCCCATTTTTCCTGCTTTCAACACATCAACTTTGAGAACCGACTGTTCATTTGCTGCCTGATACTGTAGGAGAGGTGCCAGTGAAATCAGTCTTATTCACGTCACGCGTCAGTGGTTTAAAACGTGTCAGTTTTAATGTTATGGCTGATCAGTGTAGGTGGAATTTTTGATATGATAGAGTTTACACATTTAAATATAAAATTATAATTCCTGGCAAATTCCTGTGGTATAAGTGGACACTAACACTAACACGAACTCTGCTTGATTACACCACCCTGCTGTTGATTATTCTCATAGAACAGCATGACACAGTGTTTTATTCCTTACATGTTATCTAGCCATAGGATTAATCTTTCTCCATTTCTTTTTTGCAGTATTTAACCAACACAGGATCTCCAGGTCCGCAGGAAACGGGACGAAACAACTCTAATCGAAGGTGATGGACTGCTTTAAAGCTCATAGAAAAATATTAGATTATGACCAGTCATGATGCCATAATATAAAGTCATATAAAGATTTCAGCTCAACCATGCTGTTAGTGGACATCTGCTTGTGTCATGTGAATGATCTGTATATAATAAACGATATAATAAAGCACATTATGAGCTTTGATTTGATCAGGACTGAATAAATAAATGTACGACTGACATGCATTATGGTTTTCTTTTTTTTTTACTCACATTGAACACGTCTGGCCATTCAAATCATAAACAGTCATCAGTAGTTTGTCAAATCAGAATTATTCATCAGACTCGTTTCAGAAAAAAAATATTGTGCTTAACTAATTAAAGTCAGAATATTTTAGATCTCTTATTTTATAGAATGTTGAATTTGGTTAACATATTTGCCACTTAATAAATTCCATCTCAAACGCATGTTCCCTTGGTGTATAGAGCTGTTGGATATTTACTGCTGAGATTGAACTGAAACTGATTGTTCACACATAACCTGTATATACCTGATAAATTATAGTTATATAAACCTGATAAATTATGATTTTTCACATCTTTACAAAGTTTATGTAAAATTTCGGCAAGTAGAAAATGACCAAAAATCCATTTAATGTTCATCTACATGCTCCATTAATCAGTTAAACAGAAGATCTACTGCTTGTCTAATTGTGTTTCACACCACTGAACATAACCCTAATCCTCACTCCCTCATGATGGTGGGCGGTGCCCCTGGTTTGAGAGGTTGACACTAAAGTTAATAAGGCACTGGATACTTCAGACATGGTGGAAGCTTTGGAATGCTGATTAAGTGGAATAATTAGCATTGTACTTTTCAAATTCTGTAAAAGAATGAAATTCATGAGTATTGATCATACATTAGGATAAAATAGTTAACAGGATTTTTTTTTATAATAAACGTAGAGAGGATTGGAGATTTTCACCAATGGTGGCAAAAGAAAATAAATAAATAAATAAAATAAAACGAGGAAGAACAAACAGGCTTTGGCTCAATGTGTACTTACACCAATCAGCTAAAACGTTCAGAGTCACAGGTTGGGATATATTAGACGTGTTGGAAGCAGGAAAAATGGGCAAAAACAACAACAAGTTTTGACGTCTAGACATCTGGGTCAAAGCATCTCCCACTGCTGAACTGGTGACAGGGTCACAGGAGACCCTGACACACAAATGTGCATAGGAGGTGAAGGTAAGACCGTCTGGTCCGATCCTACAGAAGATCTACAGGAGGATCTGTTGCTAACGTCTTGGGGCCACAGATACCACAGGACACCTTCAGACATCTCGTGGAGTTCATGTCTCAACGAGTCAGAGCTGTTTTAATGATATGGCTGATCAGTGTTATTTGTTGTAGCTATTGCACCTTTTGTGTTTTGGCCTATCATGACAACCTCTTCAATCATCATCATCATCATCATCATCATCAGTGCTTGGACTCCTAACAGAAAAGTCTGGAATTATTATATGGATTTTATGGATTATTAAATGCTTGGACCCCATTGGATTCTCCAGCAGAGAAAAAAAAACAAACAACCAATGGACCTTTTTATACTCTTTAAATATTTATTTAATGATTATTACTAGTTATACAGTTAATGAGATTTGAATGATTTGACTGTTTAAACCACAACAGAGTAAAGAAGCAGATGTGATATCTTTATATCTCATATAAAAAGTTATTTTTCCACTTATTATAATAATAATAATAATAATAATAATAATAATAAAAATAATAATAATAATAATAATAATAATAATTATTATTATTATTATTATTAGTAGTAGTAGTAGTACTATTGTTGTTATTATTATTACTAATTATTATTATTATTATTATTATTATTATTATTATTATTAGCGTGTCTGTGTGTGTGTGTTATAAACATCTCGGCGTTATGGTTCAGTGCGAGTGATGTAAATAGCTCACCATTCTGAGCAGTGCTCTCAGCTCCTCGTCCCCCTCTCCACATGAGTTTGACGTCTTAAGAGTTGGGCACTTCTTTTCTGTTCCTTCTGCCCCAATCCGAAGCAGGTGCAGGGTATAAAAGGAGCAAAAAAATGTAATATGCTCACAGTGCTGCATGCTGATGATGAGCTGGAATCTAAAACAGAAGGTGAGTACGGGTTGTTTTAAATGATTGTATAACTTGTCTCGATGATGATAATAATAATAAAATTAGAAGAAAAATAATGTCTTTTAAATTATTATTATTATTATTATTATTATTTTGGTTATTAACATGCTCATTTCTCATAACTCTACAAACTGCACGGTAGAATCATGGGGAAGACACTTTGTCAAGGTAAAGGAAAGGAGCTTCAGCAATCTCAGCTGAATAAGGTCAGTAACCTGACTTAACCTTTTTGCTAATATTATGAGCAATTTAATTAACAATAATTATTTAAAAATAAATATCCAAGTTAAATAAATAAAAAATAAAGCAATGTAACTTACATAAGAGGGCTGAATGTGTTTGGTGGACGTCAGCAGGCGACAGACAGCAATGTCAGGTGTCCCGTAGAGCTCCATGTACGCAATCTTCAAACCGGCTCACGATACCAAGACACGCTCAATCACAGAGCCGTCAAGGTGAGTCTGATTTCAGATCAGCTGAGACGTACCAACAGAAACAAACATATTACTAAACAATGTACGGTTTAGTAACACTTACCTGTATTTACTATGTATTATTATAGAAAGCTGTTTAATATTGTACTAAGTAATGTTATCATTATATTCATTATATTCACTATATGGCTCTGTTCAGTACTACATATAGAGTTAGCATTAAGTAACACTCATTACTAACCACAACCATGTCGTATGGTACAGTTGATCACTATATTATTACAAATGACTATATAATGTGATGCTGTTCATTATAATGATAGTATTATCAGTAATACAGTACTGTTGTGTTACTGTATAATACACTGAACATCTATAAGCCACTCAAAAACCACTCAGTGGTGAAGCACACAGGGTTGGTGATCTCAGTACAGTGGCAATGGGTGGGATATATCAGGCATCAGGTGACCAGTCAGTTATCAAAAGCTGATGTGTTGAAAGCAGGAAAAATGGGCAAGTGGAAGACTGATATCTAGATGACTTGGTCGGAGCATCTCCAGGACAACAGGTCTTATGGAGTGTACAGTAGATTTGGTAGTGGTCCAAGAAAGGTCACGTGGTGTACCGGTAACCAAGGTTACGGGTGCCTGAGATGTGGATGGTGGAGACCACCTGGTCTTATCCTGCAGAAGATCCACAAAAGTGCTGTGTCTGTTGTTAATGGGTTGGTGCCTCAGATACCATCGAACACCTTCAGAGGTCCTGTGAAGTCCATGCCTCTGCGGATTAGAGTTGTTAATATTTAGTAATATTTACTATGGTATTATTTATTACTATATCACTTACTTTGGCTCTATTTACTTTTAGCTACAAATGATAATTACCATGGTACTGTGTAAAGTACTGGTGACACTGGTTATCATTTTCTAATATAATGGTAGCAAAGCACTATTTAGTTCTACTTCATAGACAGACAGACAGATAGACAGACAGACAGACAGACAGACAGGCAGATAGACAGACAGACAGACAAATAGATAGACAGACAGACAGGCAGATAGATAGACAGACAGACAGGCAGATAGACAGACAGACAGACAAATAGATAGACAGACAGACAGACAAATAGATAGACAGACAGATAGATAGATAGATAGACAGATAGACAGACAGACAGACAGACAGACAGACAAATAGATAGACAGACAGATAGACAGACAGACAGGCAGATAGATAGACAGACAGACAGACAAATAGATAGACAGACAGATAGATAGACAAATAGATAGACAGACAGATAGATAGACAGACAGACAGATAGATAGACAGACAGACAGACAGACAAATAGATAGACAGACAGACAGACAGACAGACAGACAGATAGATAGATAGATCTCTTTAGGCCACCATGTGCACCAGAACACAGGTACTGCTTCTACAAGCCTCTGGAACGTCACTGGAGGGATGAACACCTTTCTTCCAAAAGATAATTCCTTACTTGCTGTTGCCTCATGAGGGTGGTGGATCACGTATAGGTATTCAACAGGACTGATCTACATCTTCATTATTTTTATGCTAATCAAACCATTTAATTAGGCCATAAGCTTTATGGATTGGGCGGGGTCATTCTGTACGAGACCACTCCCATCAGAATAGAAATGTTTCTTTACAGGATATCTCCTTTGATTAAAAGTGGAGAACTCCACGGAAATATTCTGTAGGTAATGAACATCATACTTCCTGCAGACCGGTCCACAATTCCGGACCGGTGATCTGATGACTTACGGGTCTCTCAACGTGTGGTGGTGTACTGTGCTGTAGGACAAGGCTAAACCATCAGAATAAATACAGGACATGAACAGGTGGAACTCATCAGAAAGGAGACACACACACACACACACACACACACACACACACACACACACACACACAGTGTTCACTTATCAGGGACGTCTGTAGATGTACCAGGGGTCCCATGGAACAGCAGATAAACAAACACCATACCGTTATGGAGCTTCCTTTGATTTCTATAGCTTTGTATATGCACTGGAGGACCTAACCGATGATGTGTAGGTGGCATTGCTAGGTATTTTGCCAGAGCCTGTCTGCTTTGGCTTTTCTCAACATGTGTCTTATTGCTTAACACATTTATTACACCACATGACTTCATCATCACTGGCTTATTTAGATCTTATTAGTTTTATCTCTTGGTCGTGAGCCGCGGCTGTTTGAAATTCCAGGGTCTGTGCTCCAAGCCGAAGGTGTGCGAGGGCTCCGTAACGAACCTGAAGTCTCTAACGCGCTCTCCTCCCGTTTCCCCGCCTTCCTCCAACGAGCTCCTCATGCAGGCCATTGACTTCATTAACCAGTACTACAAATCCTTTAAAAGGTAGGCATTATCCAAGCATTTGTCTATGTACATCTAAGGAATGTTAATGAAGCTCGCCAAGCACAACACTGCGCAATCCACTTGGATTATTTTTAATCACGCCAGCCTGGGAACAAAACAGCCAGTAGATTGAATTTAATTGCTGTTGGGATCATTTATAAGTTGAAAACATGATTTGGCTGAGAAAGCCTAATCGCAAACTCGCAACTCATTTGTATTCATGGTTTGACACAGATCTAAAATAGACGAGCATTTGGCCCGGGTTAATGAGGTTGCTCAAGAGATCGATGTCACCGGATCTTATCAGCTCACTTCTGAAGAGCTGGTGTTTGGAGCCAAGCAGGCTTGGAGGAATGCACCCAGATGCATTGGCAGAATTCAGTGGTCCAATTTGCAGGTTCGAGACCTTTGAAGCTTATATTCAGCTTTTCAAGTGAATGATCATTATACACATGACAGTATTCGCTTCTCTTCAGGTGTTCGATGCGCGGAAATGCAGGACGGCGGAGGACATGTTCCAGTTTCTCTGTGCTCATCTTAAATTCGCTTCTAACGGAGGCAACCTGAGGTATAAAGATTTTAATGACAATATTGAAATTATTATTAGTAGTATTCCCTCGGGTTGTGTTGTTAGAGGGAATTAAACGGTGTTGGTTATTTTCTTATTACATTTTTATCCATTTATAGTTACAGTTACATTTTAGTTATGAAACAAATAAACAAACAAAAAAAAACATAACATAGATTGTCAAGAAGTTGTGGCGGTTCTTTGTCCTGTATTGACTTCCCCTTATTTGAAAACTTACAGAATGTTACAAAGCACAGACAATGGAGACACCTTCCATAAACCTCCTTACAATAAAAAAAAAAAAAAATCAGTGTATCGACAATTACCAGTCTGTGCCAAAAGTATTGGAACAGCCAAGCCTATTCTTCTGTTTTTGTGCATGTTTATACAAACCGGATTCCAAAAAAGTTGGGACACTAAACAAATTGTGAATAAAAACTGAATGCAATGATGTGGA
>JAOVVF010000048.1:23512805-23527817 GCA_028565595.1 Duopalatinus emarginatus
ATATATATATATTAAATTTAATTGTTCATTTGGTTTTACGCTACAGTGCAAAGTCAGTTTTTTTTTAATGAATAAAAAAAGAAAAATCAATGCTGAATAAACTCCTTCAGACTAACAAATAATCAGAACTGAATCTGACATGACCAACAAGCAAGAAGTGTGTCCTGTCGTCCAGTTGTGTCCTGTTAGCCTGACCGTTTAAACAGTTCTGAAAGTCTACTTTTGGATGACCAACATACAGACCAGAGAGACGTCTACGGGAAAAAAGCAAGCCGACGCTGACAAAAGAGGGAAAATCCACAACCGTACACAAACACTGGGTATAAACAATAGAACAGTGTGGAATGTCCTGAATAAGAAAGAAATGACTGGTGTACTAAAAATCAGACATGGAAACAGGTTAGTCAAGAAAAACAATGGAAACACTGTAAAAGCTGTAAAGAAAAAAAAAACAAAAAACCCAAATCGACAGACAGTGACATCAGCAACAACCTCCACAGGGCAGGGATGGAGGTATGACAACCCAGACACTGAGAGGTCACACCAGCATTAATAAGCAGTCATAATCACACGTATAGTAACGAGATGAACCTCCACTTCAGTGAGAGAAACGAGACGGTGTGGAGAAATGAAAGGATCTGTGATGATTCAAACTTAGTCTGGTCAAGTCAATCACCAGACCTGAACCTCACCGAGACCAGACTGAAGGTTACAAACCCACCCAAAACCAACAACAGCTGAAAGAAGCCATGCTACAACTTAGTCTGGGAAATCCTCACAAAAGACGAATGTATCAGGTTGGTGATGTTGATAAATGAATGCACTTACTGCGAGCAAACGGATATGAAACCAAATACTGTGGAACTGCTAATGGCTAATGCTAACAGCTAATGCTAATGGATAATGCTAATTGCTGAGCGGTAATGCTAACTGATAATGCTAATTGCTTACTGCTTATGCTCATTGCTAACGGCTAATGCTAATTGCTAAAGCTAACGTTCGTCTTAATACTAATTTATAACACTAATGGCTTAAGGCTAATAATAACTGCTAATGCTAACGTTTGTGTTAATACTAATTGATAACGTTAGCTGCTAACAATAACTGCTTAAGTTAACGTTTGTCTTAATACCAATTGATAATGCTAATGGCTAATGCTAAAAAAATTAATCTGGGGTCAGTGCAAAAGTTAAAATCAAATTAAAAATTAAAAATATCAATGTATGTAAAAATGTAAATATATTAAATGTTCTCTAATAAAAATGCTAATTGCTAATAATAACTGCTAACGCTAATGTGTGTCTTAATACTAATTGTTAATGCTAACTGCTAATGCTAATTGTGCTGCAATCACACACTGATTTTCTGCAGGATTTTCTGCACCTCTCTAATTACTTTAAATATTATTTTATTTACTCTTCTGTTCATCTCAGGGAGGTTTCCCTGCTTCACCACCTGCTTCTGATCAAATATATATAATATAAATATATCTATATAAATGTATATAAAATGTATATAAATGTAAAATCCAGATTCTATACTTCTGTAAAGCTGCTTTGGGACGAGGTCTGTTGTTTAAACGTGATACACAAATAAAATAAATAAAACAGAATTGAACTTTTTTTATCGTTGTTCCAATACTTTTGCTCACCTAAAATACGGGTGGCCACTAACATTGTCATGTTCTGTCATATCATATCAATTATATATCAGGAAATAAAACCTGAAATACCAAATTATCATCTCGTATTTATCATTTAAACTCAAACTTTTAGTGTGTTTTAAAAATATTTTATTTAATATATTTTATTTTATTTTAAATTGAATTGTTGTTCGTCTGATTTTAGTCGACAGTGCGAAGTGAGCTTTCTGAAATCAAAATCAAAGAAAAACATTTAATGCTGACTGAACTCAAAACAAAACTTCAGTTGTTCAGATTTGTCTGTTTTATATTAAAACAATTGAACATATTTTATATATATGTAATGTTGATATTAAATCATTGTCCATCTCCCTTACTGCCTCTCAAACACAGGCAGTTTTAAGTGAGAGACACTGGCGACCTCTTCTGGAAAGAACAATAACTGCGGGGCACTTGTCCTTACCTGATAAAGCTTTTGAAAGCAGCAGACTGGGGATTTATACATAAGGGAACCCGATTCCCCTTCTGCTGCTCCAGGATGAACTGATGAATGATCTCTGTGTGGAAAGGAAAAACAGACAGAAAAAAAAAGTTTGAAAATATGCAAGCAATCTCTAATATATATATATACATATATATATATATATATATATAAATGTAACCTTTCTGATGAATAAGATGAATAATAATTAGCGTTATTTTAAAAATGCACAAAAAAAACCCCACAAAGATAGAAAAGACTACTGTTATGTAAAAGCATTAACATCCATTTTATTCACATATCTTTCAAAATGTTTCAGCCCCATGATATAAAATATACATTTCGCAGTCTTCACTGCTTCAGGATCTGAACCACATCCAGACCTGACTGATGTACCTACTGCTTACAGACCCAAACTGCCCCAAAGTGCCCCCCTCATCACCTCTCCCCTCCTCTCCTAACACATCTACTACATGTCCTACTGTGCCTTCAGTCTCCAGGCAGCTGACGTCCACCCTCACTAATCCTCCAGCACTAAGCCAGTACATGCAGGACGTGAGGAAGAGGAAGGAGGAGGAAGGGCAGGGCTATTTTAGGCTGGTTGTAGGGTAAGGCTGCTCGTAAGCCTGCTCTCTGACAGCCGCTCAGAGTGAAAGGCCACCGCTGATGGAGGAGTCTCGGAGAAAGGAGGGGGAAAGAGAGAGAGGACGGGAGAAAAAAACCAAACAGCAGCAGTGGGAGGGCGAGCAGCACAGCGGGAGCTCTGATTACCACACAATGGCATAATGGGTACATACTCCCAGGCCCAGACCTGATCCAATCCAATGAGAGAGAGAGAGAGAGAGAGAGAAGAGAGACTGAAAGAGAGACTGTACCTTTGACCTGCCTCACAGATGTTAGATTTTTCTCAAAGCCATCATCAAACTTGGGGTTGGTGACGGGTTCGAAGTCGCTGGTGTAAACCCGGCCAGACGACGTGGTGTAGCAGCATTTACACATGCAGGTGTGGTAGCGCAGACGCCCTTCATCCAGGTACGGGTGAGCCAGAGCGTCTTTAGCCGAGATCCTCTTTGACTGGATAGAAGAACCATTTCAGACATCACCAAAAACACATTCCTGAAAGGACTGACACACAGCTCTACTTTTACAGGAGAAGCATGGTGGCGGCGGCATCGTGCCATGGAGGTGATTTTTAATAAGCGAGGGGGACTAGAAAACAAATGACAACAGACTGGGCTCAGTCTGACTGTGGGTCAACTTCCAACAGGACAACGAAGCTCCAACAAACATACAACTGAAGCTACAACTGGGGCTTTCAAAAACAAACAAACAAATATTTGTTTAATACAGACTTGAATCATAAGGCTGAATTGAATCACTCACCGGGTCAAACACCAGCATCCTGCAGAGCAGGTGAACTGCTTCATGGGTCGCCTGACTGGACAAGGTGTAAAGGACAGGAAGTGAGGGCTGTGGAAACAGGAAAACAAAACCGTATAATGTCACTGAGCCATGATAACACGGTGCTAACTCAGGGTTAATACCAGCAAACATCAGTCATCATGAGACCACCAGGAGACAATCTGCAGACGTTATATTTCAGTAAACCTGATCTGCCCATAACACACAGCTTTTCCCCAATCATTACGAAGCCCTGCAAATCGAGGCCACTATAATTGCTACCAGTTACAAGCCTCCCATTATCAGCACTGCAGAAGCTGCTTCAGCTGTCGCTGTGACAATTATTTACAACAAAACACGCAGCGAGTGCACGAAGAAGTTCCTGAGCCAGCAGACGACTCTGAACGAGGCTCCGGCACCTGACCGTCTGCTTCGTGTTTTTGTTTTTTTCCTTGTCCGTCCTGACAGTCAGCGATGTGTGTCCTGATAAGCCGTGGAGGATGTGGGACGGCTCCGCCCACTCGACTACCCCACCGTCTGCAGCGCTGATTGAAAAAAAGCCCAGTGGTAATCGTTTGTTTTCCCTGACTGTTTTTTTTTTCAGGGTTCAGAGAACAGACACAAGGCTCTGGCTAGTGATTCATGCTCGACGGGAGAAGTCTGATGAAGTGGAGCGGAGAGCCTCGGGAGAGACGATGCGAAGAGGAGGTGAAGGAATGAGTGTTCTACACCCAGACGACACCTCCGGGACCGAGATATAATGGAAAGTATTAAAATAGCGAAGGCGCCATTTATTTGTGTCTAACAGGGCAGCAGACCGACTCGTTAAGTGCGCGCGGACGTTTGGCGTCATTAGATCGGGATTAACCCGAGACGCGGCTTTAGACAGCTGAAGAGGAGGCCGAGGGGCTCGACGGCGCCTGATCCAAAAGCTCGATTAAAGTAATGATGAGTCAGGAGAGCCGACGCATATCGTCACGAGCGCGGGCTTTCGGCTCCACTCTGACACGTTTCACCCTCGCGTTACTGACAGAGGGAGTCATCCAGCACCGCAGACCCATCACATCATCCACACACACTCCAACACAACAAAGTGGTCCTGAATGCCGAACTGTTTCGCCGGCAAACCTTTAAATGCTACTTTATACAACTAGACATGTGGTTATAACTATAGTACCGTCTATTACAGCTCATGTGTCCCTAGTGTCCTGTTATCCTGACCCTCAGAAGGCTGTGAGATCAAATCCCGGGCATGCTGATCAGCAGGCTGCCAAATATCTACACTATACAATCCTAATCAACAACGGACTGGTGTCATGTGGTACCGGTACCATTGCAAAGTTGACCACTTTTCAGCAAAAGCAACGTTTTTAAGTTACACCACAACAGTTGCCTTTACAATTATACACCAGCTATATATCAGCTATAACGGTACAAGCAGCTGCCGAAACAGCTCTGACCCATCACAGAGTGGCCTCCACCAGACCTCCGGAGGTGTTCTGTGGTACCTGTGGCACCAAGACATTAGCAACAGGTGCTTTGATAGATGGTCTGTAGCATCAGACCAGACAGGCTTAGTGCATTAAGGAGTCTTGAAGACCCAGGACCCTGTGGCTGGTTCACTGGTTGTCGTTCCTCGGACCACTTCTGAGAGGTATTAACCACCGTGTCAGACCCGTGACACACCCCTACAGGACACACCCTCTGCAAGGCCCTTGTTAAAGATCCCTACACTTGCCCATTTCCTTGCCTTTCAACATATCAAATTTTAAGGGTTGACTGTTGCCTAATATATCCCTACAGACAATTCTTATTTTTGTGTATCAGGGCAGCCGTGGCTCGAGGTTAAGGAACCCTGCTTGTGAAAGTAAAAGTGAAAGAAGAACGACTTGCCTACTGTACTTGCACACAGAGGAATGTGATCCCATCCGTGCAGTAAAACACACACACACACACCAGTGAACACTAGGGAGCAGTGAGCACACTTGCCCAGAGTGGGGGGCAGCCTGGGGAGCAGTTGGGGAGTTAGGTGCTCAAAGGCACCTCAGTCATGTCTTGCCCTGGTCGGGGATCAAACCTGCGACGGTTGCAAGACCGATTCCCTTACCACTAGGCCACGGCTGCCCCAGAAGGTTTCCAGGAGGTTGTCTGTTCCATCCATATATATATCCATACCTGTTATACCCATGATACACACAATTTGAAGTGCCCTTCATTAAGGATCCCTGCTCCCTGGATGCCGTGAATAGGGGCTGCCCCCTACGCCAACCGAGTGTGCTGACTGTCCCCCAGTGAAAGTAAGAAGTGACCATTGAATATTGTTATGAAAGTGGATTACTAGGGGGCAGTGAACACACTTGCTGGACCAGGGGGCAGCCCCAAACCACCAAGCACCAAGCAGTTGGTAGAGTTGATGCCTTGCTCAAGGTGGCGTTAGGTGCACCTCAGTCACATCTTGCTCTGGGTTGGGATCGAACCCAGGACCTTCTGATCACGGGACATGGCTGCCCCTAGACGTGTGTGCAGGGATACGTCAAAGTTCGGGGGATAAGGAGGAGGATGAAATGATCAGCAACACTGGAAGATGTTCAATCCATTATATTCTAAAATATCTGTAACCTAAAGTGGACGTGTCCTAAATCAGGAACGCTTTATTCTTCTACTACAACCTGACCTACTAGATACCAACTCAGAGGTGGTGATAATCTCAACCTCAGCTACATCACTCCAGTTAATAATTCATCCCGAACAGAGGTGTGTGTGTGTGTGTGTGTGTGTGTGTGGGACCATTTATAACACACTCGGTTATTATTTTTAATATATTTGTACATGTAGAAAAAGTCATTTTTAGTCACTACTTCAGGAAATTTAAACAAAATCAGTGGAGTAATGTAAAAAATAAAAGCCATCATGTTCGTTGTTCTCTGTTTGTCCGGAAGGATTTATATCTACACTCTCAGATAAAAAAAAAAGCATCTATTTTGTTCAGACCCGCGGCTTTCCAGGTATCCGTTCCAAAAAAACATTATACGTTCCTTCCTAATGATGTGCTCGTGTATCCGGTTACACTGATACCCTGCACTCAGAGAGGAAATGAGAATCACTGAGTAGCATCTTAAGCCCACTCTCCTCGTCCGTGTCTGTGTGTGTGTGTGTGTGTGTGTGTGTGTGTACTGTCAGAGACAACAGAGCTGCCGAAGTGTGAATTGAGTTGGGTTAAACAGGCTGCTCTCTGTGTGACTCAGTGTGTGTGTGTGTGTGTGTGTGTGTGTGTATGGCGGTGTAACGGAAATCCAGGCTGAAAGGAGGAGATAGGGAGATGGGCATTTGGGCGTTTTTGCAGGCTAGTGTGTGTCATGCTGAGATTTTGCAGCAGCAGGGTTGGGTTCACACACACACACACACACACATACACACACACCCGGATCAAAAGCGGTTCAGATTCCAGTTTCAGTTGAATTGGCAGAATGTGAACGGCTGAGTTTAGCGTGACAGCAGTGATACAGTGATAAACCCAGATGGTAATAGAAAGCTCCAGACACTGCAGCCTTGGCCTGTCAAATCCTTTTTTAATGCCATTTTCAGTTTAATTATTCAAAATATGTAATATTCAAATCTGTCCGAATATCAGCGTGTCATTTTGTACTGATATAGATACAGAGCGGACCTCACAATGTCCTCGGGTCTGCATGTATAAACACTGAAGTGCCAGAACAACCAAAACACCAGTCTAATACATGGTAGGACTTTTATTGGACATGGACTCCACAGGCGTACTGAACCCCAGACTTCATCCACAACGCTCCACAATCCTGTCGTACTCTGATGTGGAGGATTTCTGTGTTCCACCGCATGTCACATGACGTCCTAGACGTCTTCGATAACGTTGAGACGTGGTGTCTTGGGTGTGAATGACTAATCCCCAAACTCAGACACATGTTCCTCTAACCATAATCTGGTGTCTCTAGACATGTGTGGTGGTCCATTGTCCTGTTAGAAGACGACAAACCCGTCAGAATGTATACAGGACATGAACAGGTGGAACTCATCACACATAGTGTTCACCTGTCAGAGACGTCTTGAGGTGTCCCAGGGGGAGCATGGAATACTGGCTAAACAAACCCTACAGCGTTATGTATTATGAATAGGCTCGTCTGTACCGGTGTGTCTGGCATGTCAGTGTGTGTACAGGTGTATAAACAGCCCCCAAAGCTGCTATGTCCTGTCGAAGCGTGAACTCCACCAAACCTCAGAAGGTGTCCTGGTGTATCTGGACAAAGGCGTTGAGAACGGATCATTCTGATGGTTTTTAGTGGGACTGGAACAGAACGTCTAGCCTTTAGTGAGTCTTGGTCGGCAGCCATGGCCTAGTGGTTAAAGAACCGGTTCTCGTAACTAGAAGGTCGCGGGTTCGATCCCCGTCCAGGGCAAGACACGACTGAGGTGCACTTGAGCAAGGCACCTAAATCCCTAACTGGTCCCTGGGTGCCGTGGTTTGGAGCTGCCAAGTGTGTTTACTGCCCCCTAGTGTTCACTGGCGGGTGTGTGTGTGTGTGTGTGTGTGTGTGTGTGTGTGTGTGTTTCACTGCATGGATGAGTTGAAATTCGTAGGTCACATTCCTACACAGTAGGCAAACGGTTCACTTTATTGGTTGTCCTTCTTTGGAGCATCTTCAGTAGGTATTAACCACCGTATACTGGGACACACCCTACAAGACCTGCTATTTTGGAGATGTTTTGACCTCCAGCATTGCTTCCCCAGTGCCCCTGTAATGAGATAATCAGTGCTGTTCACCACACCTGTCAGTGGTTTTATGGTGTTAATGTAATGGATGATGGGTGTATATTTCCTGAATAAGCGTTGTGTTGGGTTCTGCTGACTCTACTTTCCAGTACAGCGGGAAATCTTCAGCATGTCCTGAATGACTAGCCTGGCCATATTGCACAGCGCTAACGTGGCTTGTTAAACCGATACACTGCTGAGGGTTGAGGAAAAGGTCAGGCAGCCATCTGTGCCTCACAGCCGTGAAAAACATAAAAGGACGAGGCCACACACGCCGCGTCCACCTGGGAGGCCACATCTGCCCCGGTTCTGAACACGGATACCCGACACTCCGCCTTCCAGACCCGCTGGAGCTGGACGGTCCACCTTCTGACCATCAGCCCACCCTGTGCTGCGAGGGACGCTGTGCGAGTGTGTGTGTTTTGAAATCTGATCACGCCACCACCTCGTATAGGAAAACAACAAGGCCTCATGCATCTGTTTCTGGAGAACTTACCAGATTTTCCACGTACAAAAAAAAACAAAAACAAAAACAGGTGGTGGTGTAGATAAGGTGGACGGAGGGAGGGGTGGGGGTGCGTGAGCCATGATTCAACCATGCTCTCTTTTCTTTTCTCTCTGTGTAGCAGTTCACAAGAGGCTATAAAGCCTAAAAGCACCCCCCCTCTCACACACACACACTCTCTCTCTCCCTCTCTCTCTTTCTCCTGATCCTAAGAGCACTGTAAAATTAATTGCCTGTAACAAGAGATATACAGGTCCCCCGATTTTACGTCCTCGCTCTTTTCTCTTCGTATCCTCCTCTCGATTTAATCCGACGCTTTTCGCACGGCACTGACATTACCAGACAACGTCACAATGCGGCTTTATAGAAATCTGGATCTCGATCTCTAACGAGCAAGGCAGAGGCCACGCCGGTCTCATCCTCTGATCATTTCTACTCTTCCACTGCCAGTTCTCCAGTCATGTGACTGAAGCTTTCAAGGCTGAAATGACCAAAACGTGCGTCTGTGAATGTCGGAGTCGTCATTCCTCTTCTTTCTCTCACCAGTCTCATAGAGAAGGAGCAGACGTTCCTCATGATCAATAAGAGCAGACGTTCCTCATGATCAATAAGATTCCAGTCTGAGAAGAACCTCTTTAACACCTCGACACTCCGTCATATAACCAGGACTGTCAACACACATGAGGAGGATAGATGGAGTGTTGATCCTGAAACCTGTCAGCATCATCAGATTCCTTTTAACAGATCTGCCTCAGAATACACCGACTCTCTACTTCATCATTTGTGGAGTACACATATGAGACCTATATAAATATATAATAATCAGTCATGGCTGACTAACAGAGGCTGCTAGTGTGTGTGTGTGTGTGTGTGTGTGTGTGTGTGTGTGTATTACTGTGTATAATGTTTTTATATAATCAGTAACTATTTATTTTAAGTATTAGTTTGTTACAAATGTAAATATATTTGGCTAGCTGGACACACACACACACACACACACACACACTCATACACACACTCATATACACACACACACACTCACACACACTCATATACACACACACACACTCATATACACACACACACACTCATACACACACACACACACTCACACACACACACTCATACACACACACACTCATATACACACACACACATACACACACACACACACACTCATACACACACACTCTCTCTCTCTCTCACTCTCGCTTACACTCACACACCCTCACTCACACACACTCACATGCTCATACACACACACACACTACACACATTAACCATAAATACAGTGTGTTCCAGCAATACACAGCATTCTAGAAATTCCTAATATGGTCTAATTAGTCTTTTTGCTAGAGAGCTGAAATTCATGATTTGAACAGTTTTGTTCTCCTGCAGTTTGTGTTTAATTTTATTGGCACGGTTACTAAAACAGACAACATGGCACACAGACCCACCTGGAATATTTCACCATCCACCACTGCTAACCATCCTACCTCATATTCCAACAAGCCCATGTAGATATCATCATGCTGATACACTGTGAGCTTCAGACTGTTATGACAGCTGACACACAGAGGGCCGTACTCAGGGTCGGAGACTTGAGTCGAAAAGTCGCGTCAATATTTATGTCGGGGAAGTTTAAAGAGTGGACACGCCGACACGGATGAGGACCCGATGTCAGTCAATCAGCTGACCTTAAACATGAAATTCACTCCAAATGTCTCCATGTATCATCATGTATGATAAGGAAAAAAAAACATGGGTGTTAATTCACACATAACAACAATACAGATGACATCACTACTACAACTACTGACTAATCATCACAGCAAGTAGAGATCGCTGGGGTCCACTAGTGAAAGTGAAAGTGAAAGTGAACTGCTTGCCTACCGTGCTTACACGCAGAGGAATGTGACTTCCGCATTTAACCCATCCGTGCAGTGAAACACACACACACACACCAGTGAACACTAGGGGGCAGTGTACACACTTGCCAGGACCACGGCACGGGGGGAGCAGTTGGAGGAGTTGGGTGTCTTGCGGGGTAAAGAATTTTACAAAAAAGGAGGAGGAGACAAAGGGCTCACAAAGGGCGGGGTTTAGAACGGCCATACGGAGTCAAAATTCATGCCCATATTTACATTGGGAAAGTTCCGTGTAGATCTCAGAGACAAGGTTTTGTAGTAGACTGCAGAATCTAGACCACTACACATTGGGTCACCACCTTTAAACACATCCCTTGGGATAGAAAATGCTGACTGAAGAAGCAGATCTTACACAACAAAGTCTTTTGTGTGGCCTACAGAAGGTCTTGTAGGTGTGTTCCAGGATACAGTGGTTAATGCAGTTAGTAACTGATCCAAGGACGGACAACCCCTGAACCGGTCACATGGTCATGGACACACAAGGCTCTGTGATGCGTGTAGGTCTGCTCGGATTCCACAGCAGAACCTTGTAGTATTTGGTGCCACAGATACCGCATAAGACCTTTGAAGGTCCTGTGAAGCCGATGCCTCGATGGTACAGGAATGTTTTAGTAGCTGGTTGGGCAGGTGGTACGGCTCATTTATACATCTGAGCGGTTGAGGGTTGAGAGTCTTGCTCAATGGCTCATCACAGTCAGTTTGGTGGTGATGGGATCTGATCTCATGCCCTTCTGATTAGAAGTCCAACGTTTTAACCACTACCCTTTCACTATATACGAACACATACTATAAACTCAATCCACATATAACCAAGTGTGGAAAACCTGGTACAGACATGACTGTGCAATACGCAGCCTGGTGGTGGTTCAACAGTGGTGTGGGGTTTGTTTAGCTGGCGTTCCATGGGACCCCTGGGACACCTCTGAACACTATGTGTGATGAGTTCCACCTGTTCATGTCCTCACATTTCGAAATGTAACAGAATGATGCATCATGGAGTCCATGCCCTGTGAGGGACCTACCGAGTATTAGACTGGAGTACTAGTCTTTCTGGCACCTCATCGTAGGTGTTTATTTCAGCTCTTTCTATTTATTTATTTATTCTTTTTTTTATGTTACATTAAACATTTTGGGTTCTTTTTAGAACCCTGGTGTCATTATTCATCCATCTAAAATTTTCTTTAGGTAATTTTATATGTTTTATAGCACATTTGCACCTCCTTAGCTGAACAACATGCACTGGAGGACCTTTTCATCACCTTGTTACCACACTGACATCTGATAACCTCATCTTCCCCCCAGTGTGTGTGTGTGTGTGTGTGTGGGTGGAGTTAACGGTTTGCCACCCCACCCTCTCGCTACAGCCCCACCCTCTAAAACAACGGCTGTAAATAGAGCAGCAGTCGATAGACGTGATTAAAACATCCTGTACTGGGGCCTGCCAAGCTCTCACAGACCAGAGAGAGAGAGAGAGAGAGAGAGCGAGAGAGGGAGAGAGCGAGCAAGACAGAGAGAGAGCGAGACAGAGAGAGAGGGAGAGACAGAGAGAGAGAGAGAGAGAGCGAGACAGAGAGAAAGAGAGACTGAGAGAGAGAAAGAGCGAGACAGAAAGAGAGAGAGCGAAACAGACAGACTGAGAGAGAAAGAGAGAGAGCAAGACAGAGAGAGAGAGAGAGAGGGAGCGAGAGAGGGAGAGAGACAGAGAGAGAGAACGAGAGAGGGAGAGAGACAGAGAGAGAGAGAGAGAGAGAGTGAGACAGAGGGAGAGGGAGAGAGAGAGAGAGAGAGAGAGAGAGAGAGAGAGAGAGAGACAGAAAGAAAGAGAGAAAGAGCGAAACAGAGACAGACAGAGAGAAAGAGAAAGAGACGGAGAGAGAGAGAGAGAGAGATGCAGAGAGAGAGAGGCAGACACACACACAGAGAGAGCGAGCGAGAAAGAGACAGAGAGAGAGACAGAGAGAGAGAGAGAGAGTTGAATGACAAGGTCAGCCAAATGTCAGTGTGTGTGTGTGTGTGTGTGTGTGTGTGTGTGTGTGTGTGTGTGTGTGTGTGTGTGTGTGTGCGGTTGCATAAGACGCTTGCTCTGATGACAATCACCAGTTTAGCAAGCAGTTAAGATTTATGAACAGGCGTGTGTGTGTGTGTGTGTGTGTGTGTGTGTGTGTGTGTGTGTGTGTGAGAAGCATGTGGTGCTGGACCAGCCGCCATGAGACGGGTCGATGTAAGACAGGAAGTGGCGAACAGTAGTGCTTGCTCTGCAGTTACTGTTCTTCCGTATCACTTTCTTTGTGCAGGCTGCTGAGGACTGCAGAGCCAACACCCAGCACTAAACACACACACACACACACACACACACACACACACACACACACACACACACACACACACGCACTACAAAGTCAACAGAAAGTCCCCCTACCCCCACCCACCCCCTGCTATTTTCCTCCAATGATCAGAATCACCTAGTAGCTGAACTCAGCAGCCTTCATTCCTCACATCAGGTTTATTCCTTCTCATATATAAATACTGACAGACTCAATCCTTCTCAACATGGAACATACCAGCGTCACACACATGGTTGGCATGTTTGGCCTGATCCTCGTCAGGTCCACCAGTGAAGCATGGAGGTGTGAGTGTGATGATACGAGGCTGCATGGGCGTAAAAGGTGTTGTGGAGACGAAGTTTATAAATGACACAATGAACGCCTGTGGAATATTACAGCATGACAGTGATCCATAACACACGACTGAAATCACTAAAGAGTTTCTAAAGAAGGAGAAAAGAAGTGAGAAGTGTGACCTGGTCAGGTACATCGCCTGACTTCAATCCAATCGAAGACCTTTGGGGCATTTTAAAGAGAAATGTAGAGCAACAACGAGCACTACAGGACAAAGCAGCTAAACAAATTGTCTCAATTTGTCTCAAATTGTCTCAATTTGTCTCAATTTGTATCACATTGTCTCAATTTGTACAACGCTGGTATCTTCCATGCCGAGGAGGATTGGGTCTGTCATCATAAAATAAAGGTGAAGACGCTAAATATTTAAAAAAGTAAAAATTTGTATCTCAGTAATGAAGGTGGACTGACTTTTGTTTCTAGTGTGGGGTCTGAAATTTTTATATAGTAAATCAAAACTTAGTTTTTAATTTTACATCAGAGCAAAAACCTACTGTTCAACTGAGAAATACTGTCGTTACTGTAAAGTGATACAATTCGTAATTATTTGACATTTCTTCTCAGAACCAAAAAATATCAAAAAGGTACCATGCTGGAAAAAGTACATCAGATGTCGAACGCAATCCAGACAGAGGATGGCGCTATTCTAAGACGTGACATTGGAAATTGGACATGAATCAGTCCAACCGTGTTTCAGAGACCCGTCATATATATGTATATATGTATATATATATGAGATGTAGTGATACACAGCCAATGAGAGCTCAGTTCCAGTGTTGTGTTATGTACCTGTGCAGGAGAGTTCTGTCTAGAACTTGTACAGTGGCATCACAGAGAGCGAGCTTTATGTGATTACTGTGTTTAGTAACAAGTAAACCCCAGTTTCCTTTCTGAGATCACGGTCTGTTTATTGTGAACTCAACACAGACAGGAATTGAGTTATGGGTACGGCATGACGGAGGAGTTCTGCCGGAGGAGGAGTGTCCCAGACAAACAGACGGATGATAAACCGGGTTCAGATTAATCTGAAATCCTCTGGGACGCTCACAGCTGTTTCTTGTCGCTGGAGCTGCTGTGAAAATATCAGCGCTCCGGTGACTGCTTATAGACTCGTCAGAAAGACATATTACTGGACAGAACAGTGGACGGCCCAGTGCACAAGCCAACGGACAGCCCAGTACACAACTCAGTGGACGGCCCAATGGACGGCCCAGTTCACAACTCAGTGGACAACGCTGTTCACAACCAGTGGACAACCAGCGGCCCACTATATGGCTCAGTGGACGACTCAGTGAACAGCCCAGTGGACGGCCCAGTACATGGCTCAGTGGAAGGACCAGTGGACAACGCAGTTTACAACCCAGTGGACAGCTCAGTGGACAGCCCACTATATGGCTCAGTGGACGATTCAGTAAACAGCCCAGTGGACGGCCCAGTACATGGCTCAGTGGACTGCCCAGTACATGGCTCAGTGGACGGCCCACTATATGGCTCAGTGGACGATTCAGTAAACAGCCCAGTGGACGGCCCAGTACATGGCTCAGTGGACGGCCCAGTACATGGCTCAGTGGACGGCCCAGTACATGGCTCAGTG
>JAOVVF010000048.1:23557264-23569523 GCA_028565595.1 Duopalatinus emarginatus
GACAAAGCAGCTTTATGTAAAAAAAATTAAAGTAGAATTAAAATGACAATGAAATGTATTACATGGGCTGCATTGAGTCAATCTACAATTATTTAAAAAAACAAAAAACAAAAAACAAAAACCAGTAAAAAAGTCATATAAAGGTTAATAAAGGAGGTCTGATGTAACGGGGCTCCAGGACAAAATTAAAGAAGCTGAAAACATCAAACATCTCGCGACGGCTTGTGATTAAATCCATGAGGTAATTAATACAGAATGTTTATTTTATTTCATTTTTTTCCCGCTGATATGAAGCAGGTATCCTGGTTCACACACACACACACACACACACACACACACACACACACACACACACAGCAGCCTTCTGGGTAAATCTAATGATGCCCGGTGTGTGCTGTGTTTCATCCTTCATGGGGGATGAACATAAAGAGAATTAGAGAGAATCCGATTCTTTGATAGAGAGAGACAGGAGAGGAGACAGTGGCTGCAGTGTCTCCCACTCCTCTCTCTCTCATTCACTTTGATTCCTCTAATCAATCCACACCAGGCTCCGCTCTCATCCAGCCTCAGCATCAGATCGCTTCTGGTTAGCCGCGTTTAACCTCTTTAGCGCAGTTCACGTTTAACGCGCGGACAGGTCCGTCACACACCTTTACCCGTCGTTAGCGCCGACCTCGTTAAGCGCTACGAAAGCCGGGTGTGTGGAGACCGTCCCCGGGACGAGGAGCATGTTTGGATTAGCGAGGGACGGATTAGCATACGCCTGCATAATAAATCTAAAAGGCAGAGCGTCTAGTGGTGAGATCTGGAGTCTCCTCACGTCTCGCCTGACACACTTTCAGTAGCGCTTTGAACAAGGAGCCAGTGTGAGACGTCTCACCTCCTCACGCAGACACCTCACCCACGCCGGCAGGACGGAAACCTCGAACTCCGATTTATTGATTTTTCCCCAATTTACTTCATCAACCTGGAAGAGTTTACAAGCTCTAAAAGCTTCTCCAGTTCTTTCAGAGGCTCTAAAAAGAAAATGTTGTTTTTTTTTAGAATCAGAGTCGCCTTTTACATGTAAGTGAAAGTGAAAGTGAACCGCTCGTTTGACCGCTGTACAGTGGAATTAACCGACTCCACATTTAACCCGCCCGTGCAGTGAAACTCACACATACTCACTAGGCACTTCAGTCAAGTCTCGTCGGTTGTTGGGATTAAACCGGGGACTTTCTGACCCCAAGGCTGATTCCGTAAGTGAAAGTGAAAGTGAACTATTTGCCTACTGTATTTGCGCACAGAAGAATGTGACCCATCCACACACCAGAGAACACTAGGGGGCAGTAAACACACTTGCCCGAAGCAGAGGGGGGCAGCCCCAAACCACAACGCCCCGGGGAGCAGTTGGTGGAGTTAGGTGCCTTGCTCAACGGCACCTCAGTCGTGTCTTGTCCTGGGCGTGGATCGGACCCGAGAGGTCAAGAGGCAGAAAAGCAACTTTAAAAAGCCTTTATTATTATTATTATTATTATTATCTGTTCCCTGATGTGAGCTAAGCAGACACAGGAAGTCACTATATCCGTGTTATAATCCTCTGTAGCGAGGTCAGAAGGTTTCCACCAATCATTTACAAGGTGACTGAGGATTTGGGTCGATGACCTAGTTACGTGAAAAAGGAAATGTCTCACATTTTACATTATTATGCTCACAGCGCTCTGTAACAGAAAATAAAGAGGTGGTGGTGTTAGGACGGGGTGTGGGAGAAGAGTTGGGGGTTGAGGGTGGGGTGGGGGAAATCTACCTTACTGGAATAAAGTGGAGAAAATCACTCCCCCCCCCACAAGGGAAAAATCACTGCCATGGATTCTGTCCCTGTGACTCCCATTCTCTGATGTAATCTGTCCATAAAGCAGATTATAAAGATAAATTTAGTGACGGTTACAGACGTTGGCGGTCGGAGTCTGACCCACTCATAAAGCACAGAATAAACCCAGATACGACACTGCTCCAAAATTATATAATTAACATGATAAGACTGTTGCAGTCATATTACTGGGAGAAAACAAAGGCTAAATGTACAAGACAACAGAGAGAGAGAGACAGACAGGGAGACAGAGAGACGAGGCAACATAGAGACAGAGGGATTGAGAGACAGATAGGGAGACAGAGAGACAAGGCAACATAGAGATAGGGGGATTGAGAGACAGACAGGGAGACAGGGAGACAGAGAAACAAGGTAACAGAGAAGGGGGGAAAGAGAGACAGACAGGGAAACAGAGAGACGAGGCAACATAGAGACAGGGAGATTGAGAGACAGACAGGGAGACAGAGAGACGAGGCAACATAGAGACAGGGAGACAGTGAGACAGAGAGACGAGGCAACATAGAGACGGGGGGATAGAGAGACAGACAAAAAAAAAAGATAAGGTTATGGGGTGAGAAGGGGGAGGTATCTGGCGAGACGCCGCTGTGGCGCTGCTGTTCGTTAACCCTCACCTGGTTACATAAAGTGTGAACAGGTTACTGGTAGTTAACCCGCGACACCCACACAGCGATCCACTCTAATTCACTTATCCTGCCACGTCATCGCAGAGAAACAATGAACACGAGGAAGCTGTAAATATTACTCCAATAAGAGCTGCTCGTTTCAATAATGAGAGAGTGAGAAGAGCGCGAGATAATAGACCATTAGCTTATAATCCATTATTATCTGCTTTCCACTCTTCTACTTCTCTACACGTAGCCAAGCCTGTGGCGCTTTTGTCTTGTTGCTGCTAAAACATTTTTTAGGTCTTCAGAAAGCCAGTTGTTTCAGAAAACCATTTCCTTTAATAAGAAAATTCCAGGAATAGAAGCGCTTTAAAATACAGAACAAATGCGGATATTAGTCACATTAAAGCACTTCCTCTGTTTATGCAAATGACCTCTGAATACATATCAGCCAAACATAGATTTATCTCAGTCAGATTTAACGGATATTTAAATACAATGTACTTAACAATTTATCTAAACAATTATTTACAAAGACATCTAATAAAAAAAATATATAAATTATCTAAATAAAATTTAACTATAGGCGATGTACAAATTATATACAAATTATCTACTAGAATTTATGATTATTATTTAATCATAATGTCATTTGATTTATATATATATATATATATATTAAGGAAAGAAATCTCTCCATGGACACTTTTGAATCTCAACAGCTCTGCACAATAACTGTAATTCATTTTAATAGACATTTTAAAATCTTCCTATTCCTGTACATGCCTCCACCTGCAGCCAGTAAACACAATTCCTGCAGTTTCACTTAAGAATGACTTTTCTGCCATTTTTCCATTCCGATACACTGTACTTTTCCTTATTGCTGGGGTGGTACCTTCACCCATTATATCTTTTTAATTTATTTTCTACATGGATAAATAGTGCACTGTTTAAATATTTATAATTAAAGAAGATTTTAAAAAGTAAAGGATAGCACCTCTGTTTCTAACAATTTATGCTTTTCTGTACTGTATGTACATCTGTACAGAAACTTGCCAGATGAAAGTCACTCGATCACGGAGTTATTGGGCAGGAATCTCTGCAAATTATTGCAAAAATTACCGGAACAATCTCCTCATTCCAAGCTAGAGAGAATGTACACGTAGACACATACACACATACACGCACACACAGAGGGTGTGGGGGGGGGGGTAGAGAGGGAGAGAGAGATTCTGATCTGCTGTCAGAATCGATCAAGGGAAGACAACAGAAGCCCAAAGAGAAGATGGCAGATAATGGATTATACCGTGACTCCTTTGGTTCACCAACTGAAAAACACAGGGGAGCAAAAATCTGGGACTGTTAACAGTGGAGTAGACATAAAAGTGGGTTAGAATCCATTCTTTGTGTTATTGATTTCATCCTGACTAACAAAATCAAATATTTTTTTGTATCTGCCTTCAAAGTGTGAAAGAAGCTCAGGGTGAAAGACAGAACACACTGCAGACAGATGACAAATTAAAGGAGAAAACTACATAAGGTGTAGTAAGGTAAATAAATTGCAAGGTTTCGGGCCAGGTGTTACACCTCGTCATTGATTCTACATGTCTCTGGAACTACATTGGACGGATGAAATACCAATTTTTTTAAGTGACTCCCTCATTTTTGGTTTTATCAGGTTAAACTGAGTTAGAAGAATGTTGGATTGAATTACAATGACGATTCATTCTAAAGGGCTCAGTAGGAGAAACCCCTCAGCAAAATACATAAATAAATGAACATCCCCTAAAGCATAAGACACACAGAGAGAGAGAGAGAGAGAGAGAGAGAAAGAGAGAGAGAGACGGAAAGAGATAGAGAGACAGAGACAGAGAAAAGGAAAATGAGATATTTTGAGGGTTCTGAATAAAGTTTAAATAAAGTTGAAAGGTAAAGTGATAAATTACTATAGTGCTGATGTAGCTAGAAATCTGGCCAAATTACAGCAGGTTTTTTCTTTAAAAAAAAAAAGTTAATTTCCCAGAAAAAACAAGTGTAGTGGAAGAAGAGATGAGCATTTCCCTTTGGCACACTGTTCCCAAACCAGCTGGATGTTTCAGCATTAGTCCTGTATCGATATCTTAAAAGTCGTTGGAGGAGAAACAAACCCAATTCAGGTGGAATAAGAAAAATCGGACAACAATTACTGTCCTGCACGGCCAAAGGCACAAAACAATTATTTTTTTTTTTGATAGTAATAGTATCTTATTGTCAGAACACCACCCTGGTGTTGATGTTTTCACTAGAACAGCATGACGGTGGCCTGGTACAGGAGTGAGATCATTGTTTCAGGTTCATGCACAAATCTCTTTCACATAGCAGCGGGTCATTAATCTGCCACACATTCCTCATACTTCTCTCTGCACTCCCCTTAATCCCCCTACAGCCGTGTGTGTGTGTGTGTGTTGCCCCTAGGTAAACCCTTACAAATAGGATCAGCCATATGGCCAATTTATTGAGAGGGTTTTCAGCATGGAGGAAAAGCAGCGTGATGACTACCTCAGCTTGAAATAATAAGAACAGGCAACCGGCTATGTAACCAACATATCAACAGGAACCGACAGCTTATCTGAACACTGCAGGGTCGTGAGTTTAGAGGAAAGTTGACCAGTGAGAGGTTTTACTGTAAAAACAGCTCTGAGGGGCAAAACTATTTTCATCCAACTTCCTCATTCTCGTTTATTTCTCTAGAAGGAAAGCTGGCAGCCTGAGCGATGATCCTGGAGTTATGTGTATGTTAATGTAGATGAAGTTTATATACAAAGAGAAATGACAAAATCTCATCATGATTCACAGTCTATGACATTTATACCTGATATACAGGTTTGTTGTCATTGCACAAGTTACAATGAAAAAATTTCACACCTGTGCTCCTGTCTACAGTCTGTACCTGTGTACAGAAACTTCCAGTTCAGGGTTTCCCCACAGCGCTCAATCGTTAAGGCAGCCACCTTTTCCTTATTGCTGGGGTGGTACCTTCACCCACCCATTATATCTTATATCTCTATCTTATATATCCTATTATTTCTTTATATTATTATTACATATATTACAATATAATTATACATGGATAAATAGTGCACTGTTTAAAGATTTAGACTTAAAGAAGATTTAAAGGTACACAACATGCAACAATAAAATGACTAACCTAGTAAGAAGGATAAGTGCAGGATAGCACCTCTATTTTTAACAGTTTATGCTTTTCTCTACTGTATGTACGTCTGTACAGAAACTTGCCAGATGAAACTCACTCGATCACAGAGTTATTGGACAGGAATCATTGCAAATTATTGCAAAAACACTGGGAAGTTCTTCTTATACTATTTCCTACCCGAATTTCTGCGGGAAACCCTGTAGTCAGATAAAACTTATTTGATTACGGATTTATTGCACAGAAATCTTTGTAAATCAAGGCAGTATACAGGCAAGTTCTCCTTATGACCACTATTGAAAGCTCACATACACACATGCATGAGAAATATGACAAAAATATCACATTGTGATACAATGACACAATGAAACTTCTAGATATGAAAAGATTCCTTTGTTGTCAATCCACCGGGTACAAAGCGTTTCATATTCCGGCTCCTTTTTAAACTATGTACCTCTGTACAGAAACTTGTCAGAATAAATTTGCCTGATTATGAATTTAAGGCACAGAAATCTTTGCAAATTAAAGCAGAATACAGGCTCGACCACACCACTACTACAATCTTACATACACACAGTGACGGGCAATGTGACAAAAACTTTACATCATGATTCAAGACATTTCTTTGACACATGTACCATTATATAGAAGATAGTTAAGAAAAGATCAAAGCAATTTCTATAACACTTGACACATGTACCATTATATATAGTTTTTTAATGAAACTTCTAGATGTGATAAGATTCCTTAGTTGCACAAGTTCCAACAAAACTTTTCATAAATCTGTAATTGAGTAAGTTTTATCTGACAAGTTTCTGTACAGAGGTACATCCTACAGAAAGAACTTTTTCATATTTTGCTCCTTTCTGTAGTATGTACCTCTGTACAGAAACTTGTCAGATGAAACTTACTTTATTATGGATTTACTTCATAGAACTTTGCAAATTTAGGCAGAATACAGGCATGATCTCCTCATACCACTACTGAAAGCTCACATACAGACAGGGGTGTGGCGATATGACAAATATGTACCATGATATATAGCTCAGATAAACTTCTAAATATGATAAGATTTCTTTGTTGTCTTTACATGGTTTACATGATAGCTGTCAGTGACTAAGCTGTATTGATATTAAAATTAATTTGACCACCGAGGTGCCAGAACAAATAAGGCAATCTTGAGGCAGGACTTCCTTGTGCTCTGAGACCAAACAAATAGAATATATGATGTGTATAGCTAATATGAAGTGTGTTTTAGCAAAATAATCAAAAGAAAGAAAAAAAGGTTGAATGATACTTTTGTATAACGTGCAGACGTCTGTTGTCTCGAATATCATGAACAAAATACTGCAGATACATTTTTTAGTCTGTGGTATTTCCGTTTTATATTCATTATAAGTTTAACAATTATTTGGTAGTCTACACCTACAGAATACAACAGAATTGTGTTCATTACCTACAGCAGAGGTCAGTAATAATCGGACCGCGGTTCAGTTCCGGACCCAGACGTGTTTCCATTTTAATCTGCGTCGCAGAAAGACTGGAGTCAAGAAACAGCGCAGATCTCAGGACAGAAAATAATTAGACCCACTGGAGTCTGATCTCAGGACTGAAAATAATCAGACCCACTCAGGTGTGATCTCAGGACAGAAAATAATCAGACCCACTCAGGTCTGAACCCACAGAAAACCCACTTTAATTATTATTATTCATCCAGTTCATTGTGAAAATTATATTGTTGTTTAAATATTGTTGAAATATATTAAATTATAATCGTTTAAATTATATAATAAATATATTATTAGATTAAATTATATAATTTGATATTTAGTTGTTGACAATGTTAAATGTTAATCAAACTCTAGGTTACTTTAATATACAGGATGTAGTTTTGAATGATGGCAGGTCAGACATTACGATGTTCCAGACCTCAGCTTGAGGACATTTTCTCTATCTGGACCTCAGTGAAAATAAATTAAAAACTCCTGAGCTACAGAACATTACCGCACGCTCATGGTGTCAAACGGAGACAAAACATTATATCTGCCTGCTGTGCTTGATGTTTTATAGATGCTTTGTTATGCTGTGTGTTGAAGAGATGTTGTGATGTTAATATAATGTACAGACAGTAAGTTGTGTGTGTTGTAGGTCAGTGTCAGTGTGTTGTGTTGTCAGTATAATGTTCAGAAAAACCTCGTGCTGTCGTGTGGTATATTGTGCTGACAATGGCAGAAACTGACTTCGAAGGCATGAGGAAATGCTTGAGAATTTCTGATAGACAACAGACAGCAGTGGAGAGGGCAAAGGGGAAGAAAGAGAGAGAGAGAGAGAGAGAGAGAGAGAGAGAGAGAGAGAGATGTAGTTAAGTAATAAAGACACATTCAGAGTAATAAATTCACATCGCAGCTTGAAAGAACTTGCATGCTTCACTTTCTGACACTCTCCCTTTCTCCACACACCTGCTACTTGCACAAGCTCTAACACAAGCGTGTATGTGTGTACATGCGTGTACATGCGTGTGTCTGTGCGAGTGCTGTCAGGGTGGTGGTGGTGGTGGTGATAGTGAGAGGGAAGGTGTTGGACACAGATAACCACTCAGGACTCCACCCTGCAGTCTCGTGTTTGACATCTAAATAACATCTAAATAATTAAAAATATATGAATACACAAGTAAACATAGACTTCAGTCTACCACAGTGCATTAAACCTTTAACTGAAAATAAAATACAGACTAGACGGCTAGACGGCTGTCTACTACGGTGGCCGAGTGACACATAATGCGATGTGCAGTCCGCTCGGGATCAGGAGTGGCAAAAAAATAAAACTTAAACGCATTTTAAAATTGAGCATTTGTATTGATTCAGAATTGGCAGGACTAAGAATCGCGATTCTTTCCACTGGTTTGAAAGCCCACTGATTTCAGCTCATTGGTTCCAGACCTGCAACATCGCGGGGCCACAACGGCAGCAAATTTTCCAGTTTAGAACCTGTGAAAATCTCGGAACCGGTCAGGGTTTTGACACCGAAAGTGCACCCAGGGTCCTTTTCAACCAGTGGGGAACGGGTTCCGTTCCAGTTCCTACACTTAATTTGGAACAGTTCAACACTTTTTTACCAAAAAATAAACAGGTTCAAAAGCCAAAAAGTTTGTTATTCATGCTGGAACCAAATCAGAGAGAGGGGGAGAGAGTGAAAACGCTAGTGACCCCCAGAGAGAGACAAAAACAGAGAGACAGAGACAGTGTTAGAGAAGAGACTTGTGTCCTTATTAAGAAGGAACTGTTTTTTTTTTTGTCACACAGATATTAAGTTAGGAAGTTAGGGACATAGCACAGGGTTAGCCAGGATACATAGACCCTGGAGAAGACAGGGTCAAGGGCCTTGCTCAGGGGGCCCAACAGTGGCAGTTTGGTGGTGCCAGAACTTCATTTCCTGACCTTCTGATCTGTAACCCAGAGCTTCAACCACTGAGGCACCACTGCTCCATTAACACCTGTCTAAAGAATTCTGCTTTTTAAGTCCACATTACAACATTACAGGGACATTTAAAGATCATTAGTTAAAGTTCAGAGATACTTTTTACTTTTCATCCACATTCTGGTCATCTTCATCCAGACGTGCTTCGTATTTTAATATTTATATGACAGAGTAAAACAATGCACTTCATCACAGTCCTTAATTTCTTTCAATGTGAGCAATACAACAAGTGAGCATCCTGTCGCTCGTACAGAATTACAAACGTGCAACGCTGCTAATTCGAGACATTTCAGGCTCTCGGAGAAAGAAACCCGTCCAACAGTGGGCTCGCATTTGCCACTTCTGAAGGCCAAAATAAATGCTCTAGACGCTAGACAGAGAGCGAGGAGTGTCTGGGGAGCGTTCTGGCTCGAGATGCATCCAGTAATGGCAGCCAGTCGCTTCCCTTCTCTAAGCTTCACGTCCAGCACCGGCTCCATTCAGCTCTCATGCAATATGGCTCACGGTGCTGAGGGACGCACAGATATATCACCTCATCACCTCCGTCTTCTGCCTTCCTGATGTCTCAGCTACATGGGTATCGATGTTCACATTCCTGTTCATCTGTAGATCTTCTGTAGAGGCTCATCGCCTTAATCCGGTCACCTGCACTACAATTCTTCTAATTATTGTAAAGACCAGAGGAGACCTTCGGTGGATCAGAGCGTCTCCAAAACAGCAGGTCCGGTGGGGTGTGTCCCAGTATACAGTGGCCAATACTTGGCCAAAAAAGAAAAAAAAGAAAAAACTGGTGACAGGGTCGTCATGTGACTGGGGGGGGTAAAGACTAGACTGTCTGGTCTGATCCAAGTGTGTGAAGAACTGACCTGAGAGCCTTCACCACCAAATACATGAGTGAATCCTGGGCGTCCATGACCCAGCCTTCAGGTTACCAGATGTCCTTCCTTGGACCATGTTTGGTAGGTGGTTACCACTGTACACTAGGACACACCCTACAAGACCTGAGGTTTTGGAGATGCTCTGACCCAGTTGTCTGGACATCACAATTTAAACCTATGTCAAAGTAGCTCAGATCTTTACACTTGCCCATTTTTCCTGCTTTCAATAAATCGATCGCAATCGATCCAAACAGCATCAAGGACCCTGTGCTATTATTAAGCTTCTGCAGCTACATGGTGATGGTCGGTCTGTCCAAGATACTCGCAAACGAGCGTCGTAACAATGTAACGGTTGCCAAACTGCTGTGGTGTAAGAGGAATAAAACACTTCATTCCTTCCGTGAATTAATACAGACGTATTTATCCAGCATGACACCATCCCTGTAATGTGGTTAATTATGGACCCTGGTAGTTTATTAGTAATAACACAGCATGTTAATCCGTTAAAGCTTTCCCACGTCCACCGCGTCACTACGCGCCCACTAGACAGCCTCCGCCGAGGCTCCTGGGAGGCCGTGCGTGATGCAGGAGCAGATGTACACTAGCACCACGCTGACGAGAGTGTGAAGCAAACACTGACTCAGACCTCCTGATCCTCGACTCCTAGTGTTCGGCGAGATCTCACATACAGAGCGAGCACGCAACTGGAGAGACGGGGAGCGGTTTCACACTCGCTCTGCCATCTGGGAACGAGGCAAAGACAAGGATGCCACGGAAAAGGCTGTGGCTTGAGCGACGGGACGATCTCACGTCGCCACTGCCGATATCCACTGATGTTCACTCAGATTATATTTATTTTATAATATTATTTTAAGGTACGACTCATTAACACACTAACTGATCAGTTTTTCTTCTCAATTAAAGAAGACTTAAGTCAGCCTGTATATAAATCTGAATTGATATGTACAGTATCGTCGTCATACAAGCTCCGCCCCTTCCCATCCATCTCACATGCTCTCGACTCGCAGCACGCACTCAAACACCAAAAACAGCTATAACACCCCAAAGTATGAACTCCGTAAAACCTCTGAAGATGTCCTGAGGTATCTGTAGCACCAAGACCAGGGCGTGAATTACAAGGGGGGTGGGGGTGGGGGGGTCTGACACCCCTGATTAAGACTTGAGCCTCCCACAAAAAGAGGTTAAAACTATATTTTGGGAGGTCAAAACATTTACATATCCTTCTAACCTATAATGTTAATTATTACAAGAAATTTATAGGATCCCTATAAAACGATTTCACCCACCCCTTAAGTGGATCATACCATTCGTTGTTAATAATTATCCCTCTCGCCCACCTGTCTTGCGCTAAGTATTGGTCACGTGACTTGAGTCTTTACTCGAGATGTGCTTTTCAGACAATTTGAACTTCGGCTTTTAAGGCGGAACTGAAAATTCGAATAGGAATCCAGGTTTAGTTTTCCGTGGGCTGTTTGTAACGTCTACACAACATCCGAAGAAATGTATAAAACCAAAAAAAACCCTGATCTACTAAAGCTCAGTGTAACGAACAGACCATTTTAAGGTGGAAGGGTAAGTGTGTTTTAAGGTGGAATGGACAATGTGGACATAAATTTAAAAGCTTCAGATTCTTGTGGCCGTAAAAGTAAGGGATTAGTCGGTCAACTTTTTAAGATAAGACTAATTTCATATTTCGTATAATTCACGCCCCGACCAAGACTTTAGTAACAGATCCTTCTGTGGATCTCCTGTAGGATCAGACCAGACAGGTCAGACAGACCAGACTTCACCCCGCAAAGCACGTCAGCCTTGGGTGTCCATGACTCCACGTCATTGGTTCACCATCTGTCCGTCCTTGGACCACTTTTGGTAGGTATTACCCTCTGTATATTGGGACACACCCCACAAGACCTGCTGTTTTGGAGACTGTTCTGACCCAGTCGTCTAGACGTCACAGTTTGGCGTTTGTCCAAGTTTGACCCGGATTCTTACACAGGCCATTCTTTCCGCTTCCAACACAACGGACTGTTCGTTTGCAATCTAATACATCCCACCGCTTGACAGGTGCCTCCATCAGTTAGTTCCTGCTCTGATTGGTTGAACAGCATTCCATAAATCTTCAGATTTCCTGTATCCTAACTGGGAAGTTCCACTCTAGCTGCATTACAATTCAGGCACCGCATCCTTCAGAGGCTGCATTTATAACCACCATGGCGTG
>JAOVVF010000048.1:23596274-23606479 GCA_028565595.1 Duopalatinus emarginatus
ACCCAAAACTAAACCCTAACATCAATCCTGACCTAAACCTTAATCCTAACTATAATCCTGACCTAAACCTTAGCCCTTAGCCCTAACTTACCCAAAACTAAACCCTAACATCAATCCTGACCTAAACCTTAATCCTAACTATAATCCTGACCTAAACCTTAGCCCTAACTTACCCAAAACTAAACCCCAACTTCAATCCTGACCTAAACCTTAACCCTAACATTAACCCTAAATTCAATCCTGACATAAACCTTTGCCCTAATTTACCCAAAACTAATCCCTAACTTAATCCTGACCTAAACCTTAACCCTAACCTTAATCCCAACTTCAATCCTGACCTAAACCTTAACACTATGATTAACACATGCCTAAGACCTAACTCTAACCCTAAACTTAATCTCACCATTAAACCTTTACCTGAACCCCAACCGTAATCCTAAATCCACTCACTCAGACATTTCACAAAGCTTGAACTAGGTGCAAACTTTGAACCGTGTGTTTCAGTGGTCAGGATCTAATCTCCCTCTCCATGATCACGTGATTAACGATAAACAGATCACAGAGACACAGTTTGATTTTCATGGAGTTTTATTAGCAGTGATGAAGGTCGGTGAAACGGAACGTCGCTCCTCTTCGTCACCGCAGGAGGAAACGCAAGACAGAGCGACACACACAACCGAAAAGTCATTCACACACGGGGGTTTACCTTTAGCAGTCAAAACATGGCACAACTTAAACGGAGCGGGACAGAGGAGGAACACACAGGGCGAGATACACAGAGAGAGAGAGAGAGACAGAGTGTGAGTGTAAGTGTGAGTGAAAGTGTGCGAGTGTATGTGTATGAGTGTGTGTGTGAGTGAGTAAGAGAGAGAGAGAGTGAGTGAGAGAGGGTTGTTTTTTTTTTTTCTCCATGTTCTGATAGGACTGGTGTAATATTTCTGGACTCGGGAGTAAGCACGTTCTCAACACTGCGTACGGTTGAACGGTTAGATGAAGACAAATACACATGCTCAGACATACTCACAGACAGACAGACAGACGGACGGACGGACAGACGCACCAGTCGGAACGGCACGACAAACGAAACGTGTGTAGTAGAAAAATGTATACGCTGACGTAGAAATGTTTCCAATGTACAGAATAAACAGTCTGGGTTCAGTACGCTGATCTCTCTCTGCTCTCGCATGCCTTTACTAAGACTCATGGGCTTCGGATCGAGAGGTGAAATCCAGGGCTTCCTTTAGTGTGCATAATCATACAGATACGGATCTAGATACAGGACTATTAACTCTAAAACCGAATGGGAATAAGTGCTTCATATGGATCGAATAAAAGACTCGATGTGCATCCAATAAAACAGGATTTCCGTGCATCAGGTTGTGTATGTGCATCCGCCGAGTCGTCCAGCACCACACCACAAGCGCTTAGATAAACAGGGTTAAAAAAAAATAAAATAAAATAAAAATGTGCAAAGTGCAGCACACGATTCGGTTCGGCAGCGTTTTAGGGCCAGTGTCAAAATAAACACACTGCAGTTTGAGAATAAAGTCGTAACATCACACTGTTTTGAAAATATTTCGAGATATCGTCGAAATATCGTTGTCTAAAATAAATTTCCAAATAAATTCTAAACATTTTTAAATAAAAAAGCTTAATATTTTTAAAATTAAGTTGTATTTTGAGAATGAAGTCACAATATTTTAAAAACGTCATTTTCCAAAAATTCATAATATTTTAATAATGAAGTAATATATTGAGAACGACAATTTTTTTGAGAATAAAGTCGTAAATTTGTGGAAAATAAAGTGGTAATTTTTTTTGAAAAAAAAAAAAAGTATAAAAAAAAAATATTTTGAGAATGAAGTTGTAAATTTTTTACATTGTGTCCAATAATGAAAAACCCTTTAACACAATTTAAGGCTTTTTAAGGGTAACAATCCTTCAACTATTAAAGCTTGTAGAAGTCTTTTTTTATATATTGCAACTTATATTATTAGTCTACAAAAAAGGTTTACGACTTTGTTCTCAAAATCCTTTGCCCCGGCTCTCTCCTTAATTTATACCGGCCCTATTCCCACCCATCAGACATCTCTTTACGATTATACGACAGCCACCAACCAGGGAAAACCAAGCATACCACATGATTCATGTGGCACCACCGCTTTTTTTTTCTCTAGCCGCTGCTTAGTGCTTCCACCCAGCTTACAGCCCCATGATCTGTATGTGTCACTGACTGACACAGCAGTCGATCCCTGTCCTGTCCTTCATGGCCAGTTCTGCTCTCTGGACTCCAGGTTACAGTTTGCCGTAACATCACTCAGGATTGAAATTTGCGAGCTAAGATGGACAGGGATAGCGCTTTGCTGCTGCGCCTGGATTTTTTTTTGAGTGGCCCTAAAACGCTGGTGTAATTAGCAGTTAAACAACAACAACAACAACAAAGTGTGCTGTAGTGTAACACAACTAACTCTGAGCTAGAGGTGTGCATCAGGACTCCGAGAAAACACACAAACAAAGACAAGGGTGCATTTACTTTCACACACAGGTTCAGATATGAAGCTCGCAGGAAGCACGTTTGTTAATACGGGGTGAGTCGGAAAACTCGTTTATAAGGAAAGTGATCATCAAGGTCAGGTGAAGAACCTGTGAGAACCGGTCACGTCATCTTCCCGCACCAACACGGGTTATTTTCTAAAACAGCACATCGCAGAGTTTCGTTCCTCTTACACCATGTTTTTGTATTTAAGAATTCTTTATAATACATTTTAAGATACATTCTAGGAGCTATAAACACTCATCCCCTCACTTTTTTTCTTATCACTAGCAAATGTTAAACGAAGAGGAGAAGCGCAGTGAAAGACTTTTAAGATTCACAGATCAATGACTAATACAATGTTACTTTCTTTCCAATAATAATAATAATAATAATAATAATAATAATAATAAATCAGTAATGATGATGATAATGTTTATCTGGAGCAGACACGCCTCCTGAACCAGATTCTGTCCCTCCTGTTTAATGCTGCTCATTAGTTTGTGTGTTTGGGAAATATTATATTATTAGAGGAATATGAGACTGAACCGGATCGAGGATTTATAACGTAGCCCAGTGCACACCTCTACTCTACGGAGCCTCTGAAGGGACATTTCCAAAAAAAAACCAAACAAAAAAAAAAACCACCACACCCTACATACTAACAGAAATCTTTTGAAAAGAGAAAATTATCACATTAATTACCATAGGAGACAGTTTTCCAAAAGTGCTGCATATGTAATAATTGTTGAACTGATTAATATGATATACATGTCTTTTATGTCAGGGAAAAAAAAAACAAAAAAAAACTGTGAGGTTTTAAAACGATTTAACAAACATGCGACAATTTTCCCATTTCCAGCACATAGTAAAATTTAAAAAAGACAGAAACAGAGAGAGCGAGAGAGAGACAGAGGGAAAGAACAGGTGGGGGGGAGGTGTTATACACAATGATTAAAAAAAAAAAAAAAAAAAATACACAGAACATCAGAAAAAACCTGGGAAAAACAAGAAAATTATCAAACACACATGGAACAGTTTTCTGTTTTCAGAAGATTTTTTTCCTGGTGCATTTTTCAGGGTATTTATTGCATACTTTTTTTTAAAACATGCATGATTTTTTTTTTGTCCCTTCAGGGCTCCGTATCACTCTGATCACAACCTTTAAATAATAATAATAAAAAACAAAAGCTATAAAATACCTACCTTTTATAGGGTGCTTCAAGGTAAACACTATGTTTGCTAAAGTTTTGAACCAGCTTGTTCTAACACAACTGTCAACTGTTAGGAAGTCAAGGAGAAAGTAGCAACGGTGCTTTATAGCAAACAAAACAACAACAACAAAGAAAATCATGCAGTTAAGCCAAACGAAAAGAAGCCAACAAATAACCTTTATCGTTATCTCAGTTCTGATGGAGATGTTATTGCTGATGCAGTGAAATGTCTGGTAGAGACTCAGGGCTGAGTTGTGAGCCAGCTTCAGAAACGGAAAGCCAAAAAAAAAAAAATCTACATAAATATAAACGGTCGCATTTCATCTGAAATCTGAATTTTTTCCACCTCTGGAGCTGGCAGTGTTTATGTCCCTGTATAGAACGGGTTAAAAAAAAAAAAAAAAAAAAAAAAGACAGAGAGAGAAACGATATACAATGTGATACGATCCTCTTGGCTTTCCACTACAGTCTAAAATCAGTTTCATTCAACAGAAGAAAAAAAAAACGATTTGTAGCAAACACGGACACCCTTTTCCCCCCCGATTTTTTTGGCAATAACACTGTTGGTACGTTTCATTTCTCTCTTCTTGCAAGTAGTTTCTCCTTTACGAGGACCTCGTACGGCCCGTTGTTAGAAATTAGTATCCTATTCGTAATCACTATTATTTCCGTTACGCACTGATCTGTCGACGTTCTGTCAAGATAATACGATTTAAAAATACATAAAGTGCTACTCATTATATATAATATATGAATCAATTATTCTGTGATGAGATAAAATAGATGAGGAAAGAAAAATCTTGGTTAAATCTTAATATTTGCTTCCTGACGCTAAAGAAAACGAACAAACAAACGCACGCCTTCAGGCTGTGGAGAAACCGAACGCCTGACGACGCCGGCTTTAAATTATAAATCCATGAGTTTATAAAGAAACAAAGCCCTGTCGAACTGTATACGCATTAAAAAAAAAAGTGGTGCTCGTTGAAAATAAAGAGAAAAAAAAACAAACAAAAAAATGTGGGTGCCTGTTCATGTGCATCAAAATACCGGTCGTCGTGTCAAGCTAAACCGTGGCCTTGTAGCCCTAAAAACAAGTCACACCACAACAGCAGATTCTGTTCCTTGTGCAAAAAGAAAGAAAAAAAAAGCAGAGAGAGAAACAGGCTGAGAAATAAGAAGCTCTACAGAGATAAGAAACCGAATAAGAACTGGTGCTGAAGCTGTTAACGTCCGTGGTGCATTTTAACTAACATCTTAACATCTTAACTACTCGTCCACTGGGAGCTAAGAGTTAATGTAAAACTGAAAACGTAAAATGTTTATAAAAAAAAAAAAAAAAAAAAAAAAAAAAAAAAAGACTCTGCCGCAGAAGGTGACGTGAAAGACGACGATAAGACTAGTGAATCTTCCAGAGGACATACTCAGACAGCAGTTCGCAAGTCTATTCTCACTTAAGTGCACCCTGGAAACCATGTCTAATGAAGCAGAACTGAAGTGAAATGGGAAAAAAAAAAAAAACACAGAAAATGAAAATAATAACATGACTCATCCAGAATCATTCTCAAAAATTAAGACAATTATCCCAAGGCCTTAGCAAGTGCCAGCTCGACCTAAATGTTTTTTTGTGTCCCCTGAAACATTAAGCAGTTCATTATCTGTAATTTAACCCCCCGGCCACTAGGGGGCAACGCGTTTTTCTTTTTTACTTCTTTTTTTTTTTTTTTTTTTTTTTTTTTTTTTTTTTAATTCATGCCCGTCGAAAGGATTTCAGTGTGTTCGAACGAGAGCGCGGTGCGTCCCAATGCGAGGTGCTTCCTCTTCTCAGGCAGCCAGCAGGACGAAGTCCGCCAAGAAAAGCCGTACTAGAAGTGTGTGAATTCGTGAACATCCCTAAAAAGTTTGCATTGTCTTCAGCAAAGAAAAAACAAAACAAAAACAAACAAACAAAAAAACAAACAGGTCCTGCTTTAGAAGCAGAGCGTCTTGGCTCCAGGTCCTCGTTTTCTCATCCTTTATTCAGCCGAGAGCGGGCTATTGTTCTGAGTCACGGTGGTCCCCCCCTTCCCTCCCAGAGTCAGAGACTGCGACCGGGTTACTTGTAGCGCATCCTTATCTTAGAGGAGTCCGGCTGAGGAGACGGCGTGTCCAGACTGAGCCTCACTGGTCAGGACCGTTCTTGGATTCACTGTAGAGCACGACGCGATTTGGATCTGGAAGTGAACAGGCGGGATTTTTTTTTATTTTTAGCACATTTAACAAATCCCAGATGTAGACTCACATTTACATAGACTCACAAAGTGAAACAAGTCTGACTTTCTTCCTTAAACAGGCAAAGCAACCCCACCCGACTCCGCCCTGGGTGCCACGAATAGGGCTGCCCATCACTCCAGGCAAGTGTGCTCATTGCCTCTAGTCAGTGTCTCTTACTGCATGAATGGGTTAAACACAGAGGTCCTCTGTGTGCAAGCACACTTGGTCAATGACCTGAATGACCACACATCCCCACAGCCACACTCCAAAACCTAGTGAACAGCCTTCCCAGAAAAGTGATGTTTATTATAACAACGACATGCTAATAAATCTGGAAAGCGATACTCGACCAGCACGTACAGGTGCGACGGTCAGGACAGGTGTCCACATACTTTTGACAACAACTAGTTTGTTAGCGAGGTGCTACACTATATATGCCACCGACTATTTGGTAAAAGCACGGCAACCTCAGGATGCCCACAGCAGCGGGGTGGTTTCTCACAGGGCTTCACTTCCTAGATGAAACGCAGAAATGGGGTTCACACAGGGCTACGGCAATCCTTTCCTCGCTCAATGCGGCTCATTCGTTACCAACCACTGATCAACTCTCACTCAGGATCGGCTACGTTTTTGGGGTTATATTTGGGTTGAAATCGGTGGATACCGATACATTGCCAATTGCTCCTTCCATCTCTAGCCTAGAAGCATTTCAAGATGGCGTCGCTAAGGTCAGTCGCCGTCTCGACTGCTCCGTCCACACTGGACATGGTCACTTACTCCATTTTATTTCTTCTACCTATTCTACCTAGTTTATATTCTGTGGACGACAGTCAATTAGCATTTCACTGCAGGATGTACCGTGTATGACTATGTATGTGACGAATAAAACTTTGAACTTGATTAAACAAAATAACACCCTGTCCCTTTAAACTACCTTAATCACTAATAAACAGACCGAGTTATAGGGAAACAAACATGGACACTTACCTTGCTTTAGCAAATTCAAAATATATTCCATTTCTGAAAAAAAAAGAAAAAAGCTTATTGTTCGTACTAAGAAAACATGTCAGATGCCTTTGCTTACATTTTGGACTAAAACCTTTATATTTTGCATAAGCAAACTCATCTTACAGACTAGGAACCTGTTTCAAGTTTAAAAGTCAAAAGCTTTGACGTAAAAAAAAGAGACACTTACTTAAAAAGTTTTAAATATAACAAACAGAAAACGTTATCACATAACATCAGGCAAGAAATATTTGTACAATAAAAAAAAATGGTGGGTTCACCTTTAGTGTGATATACTACAGCAGCTTTAAGATCAAAAAAGTCCCAGCTGGCCCTTCTCTCGAAGCCCTTAGTGTGGCCTTGCTCTCTGGGCAGAGACAACTTGCGAGGTAGCTCTGCCCCAACGTCCTTAGAGGAAGAGCAAAACACTATTGCACCAGAAACCCCAGGCTCGTCCTTTTGTGTATCCACCTCAAGGTTCAAAGCCTGAGGCGAGCCCTCGGCAGACCCCCTGGCCGCAGATGGGGTGAGGTTTCCTCCTTTACTCACGCTAGTCCGTCTGTCTGGGAAAGCTGTCTGATCCGGCCTTTGGGGGGCGCTGTGTGTCTGCGTAGCCACAGCGGCAGTGCAGCCTCCCTGAAAGCTTACCTCTCCGGGTTTGGCCTTTCCTGCCGAGCCGCACGCCGGGCCGTCTGGACCGCCACTGGGGTCATTGATGAACGACAATCCCCATTGGTTTTGGAAGATGTCGCCCAGAGATTTCTGATTGGGTGGGGGGTCAGACTGGCGGCCGCTTGGGAGAGAAAGTTGCATATTGGAAGAGGAGGAGGCAGAAAGGGGGTAAACAAACAGATTAGGCTTCCTGGGCTCAGGTGTGGTAGTTGACATAGAGGGATTGCAGCTACCGCCGGAGGAAGATGCTACATGATCAGAGCCTGCTGAAGAGACGACTGGCACAGGGGAGGAACTGGGGACCGAGCTAAAGTGGGGACCAGGCAGAGGGCAGGTGTTGCCGTCTCCGTTGCTAAAGCTGGCCGAGGTGATGGTTTTCACAGCCGACATGGGCACCTGCGATGGCCTCCCAGATACCTGTGGAGCAGGAGCAGGAATCTCGGTGCCAGCCTGGGCTGACTTATTGAGGTTTTCCTTCACCTTGCTTGCATAACTGATCTTAGGCACTATCTTCGCGCTACTGTTGTCCACAGGAAAGACGGGTGGCGGCTTGAACAGAGTCCATGAGTCCTCTTTAGCCAATGCTGCCACTTTTGTTTTAGTGGACTTATCCTCGAATTTTTTCCCAGCACTTTTCCGGTAAACCTCGGACGCCGGTAGCGCAGGTGGGGTAGTGGTCGCCTCTCTAGTTTTCGTCGAGCCGACAGAATGGCTGTCGGTCTTTGAAGAGACTCGGCTGATTTCCACCTGTGCCACTGAGGTTCTGTCGGCCAGTTCTAGAGTGGCTGGCCCCGATTCCTGCTTACTGGCCTGCTGCATGGCCTTGACCTGGCTTGAAGCAATCACATTGTCCAAAGATTTGCCATTCCTCTGAGCTCGCCGCTTCTTCGGTGTGGTGTAACCGCTTTCCGAGCCGCTGCCATCGTTGTCCGTGCCGGGTTTGCCGGGATAACCGTTGGTGAGTGGCCCACAGTTTAGCGTCACTACGCCGTTTAGAGATGCCAGGACCTCCTTTTTGCCCTCATGTGCAGTCAACTCTGAGGGCTTGTCATTTTTGCAGTCCATACTGTTTATACTAGTGTTATTGCCTTTCCTTTCCCCCTTCAGGCCAGTGCGTGAGGGCTGTCCAGAGGGTTTCGGGTTCAAGTTGGATTCTAGCAGGAGTTTGTCACCATTCTGGCTCGCTGAGTGCAGAGAGTTGTCTAGGTCAAGGGAAGTGGGAGTCTCCTCTCCCTCAACTACAAATCCATTTATTTTTCCATTCTCTGCGGGTAGAAAAAGGACACACGGGCAATTAAAATAAAATCAAACCAAGTCATCTGATTAACAGAGAGCTCAAGTACAAATCTAAGCCAGTTCTCCTTGCAGGATAAGGTTCAGCCTGATCAAAATTTGCATTAAGAGGGAACATTTGGAACAGATACGTCAAACAGTAGAGGGCCAGACTTCATTTAAAAAAGGAGACCTGGTGGCCTGCTACTTTAGTGATTGAACGTTAAAACGTTAAAAATCTGCGTTTTATTTAATTAAAAATGTCAACTGTGCACCAATCTGTTACAGACTGGTACTGGCCTTAAACACTAGATCAGCACCGGATCGGATTTGACACATTTTCTTGTTGGCTTTCCACCGACACCTTTTATGCTATTTACATGCCTGGTGTTGACTGACACGACACAGATCTTTCACATGAACACAAGGCACAACTCGTCTTAAAGCATGTCGCCGCCGTGCTTCTAATGTTTCGCATAACTTGCGAAGCTCACGGACAGCAAGCTTGGAGTAACAGTATCTAAACATGGAGGATGCAGTCTCAGGGACTGCCTCGAAGCCATAGATAATGGGATCGTGTTGGAAAGGGAAAAAAAATGGGAATGGAAAAATCTCAGATTGAAACAGGCATGTTTTTACACAAAGTTGATGACTAGAAGTAGTAAAAGAAACGTTTACAAAAAAGGCACTGAGGTCAACGATACTCCAACTTCACCCTATTTTTAACCTCGGTGCTGCTGACATGTCCAAATGCAGATCAGTCATATTTGTAGACACTGATACTTACGTGAGGATAAATGCTTATTATTTTTACACAGTGAGATTACAACCCATTTAGTAAAGTTAGTGTAGTCATCCAGCTAGATGTTAGTCAGGTGAGGTTAACATGAGCAGCATGAATTAAATTGGTGTCTGATAATACATAATATATTTTAAGATTTGACTTGACAGTATCTTTTTTGTTTGATAAAGATTTTTATTAGTTTATCAGTGACGCACCAAAAAAGGTCTTTGAACAGGTTTGAAGAAATTTCCTGCTGTTGAATTATTGACAAATCAAAGGTTTTTACAAATGTGCTTTTTTAGAGTTTATACTACCCACATACATTTCTTACGGTTTTGTTTTATATAATTCAACATAAATTTGTAATACATATAAAATCCAAAGTGTCTGTTAAAATGAAGAAAAAAAAACCTAGCATAGTAAATCATAAAAATATTTATATAATTTATAAAATTCCAAACATACACACACACAG
>JAOVVF010000048.1:23616119-23635962 GCA_028565595.1 Duopalatinus emarginatus
CTGGTGTTGTTACTATGGTTACGTGTGTGTATGTGGCGGAGTGATATTTGGAGCGCTTCGGTTGTCGTGCAATAACGGCACTCATGGAACGTCTCTCAGCCAATCAGATTGCAGGGTATAATACTGGGTAGGTCCCCTACGAGGCATGGACTCTATAAGCTTGTGGAAATATGAACAGGCCATAAACACCAAACCTCCTGCAGAACGATCAACAATTCTTTTGTATAACCAGGTGTAGGATTTTACATCGATGCGTCCCAGATGTGTTCTATAATGTCGAGATCAGGTGATTTAGGTGTGAACGACTAAACCCCAAACTCAGATGAGTGTTCCTCTGACCATAATCTGGTGTCTCTAGACGTGTGTGGTGGTCCGTTGTCCTGTTAGAAGAAAACAAACCCGTCAGAATGAATACAGGACATGAAGGCACACATAGCATTGACCTGTTAGAAACATTAGTAGATGTACCAGGGGTCCAGGAAATGTCCGGTGAAGAAACTATTATAGAGCCACCACTAGCATATGTATTTTGTATAGGCTCGTATGCACCAGTATATGTGTAAAATGAATGTAAAAATTATGTTTACCATTGATGTAAGGACAACACGCTGGGTTAGTGTTAACAGGTATTAAAATAAATTGTCAACATACAATAGCGTCTTTGGGATTTTAGAAAAGCGTTATATAAGAATAAAGTATTATTATTATTATTATTATTATTATTTGCACACAATATAAAACAGAAAACCATGTAATTCAGTAATTCAAATAATTAAAATATTTAAATATATGTAATATGACTTTTTTTTATATGTGACTGTACATATAAAAGGAATGTACAGAATCCTGAACAAGTCACTCATCAACGATTCAGTTTTGTTTACTGACTCTGAATGAACATTTGGATGAATTTTTCTTTCAGCCGTAAAGCAGACGACTGTGTTTATAATTCCTGACGAGTTCCTCTGAATACTCTGAGCTCAGGAGGCGTGTCAGAGACTGTTGAATGATACCTGGGTCTTGCCTGGAGGCCACTTATAAACCGAGCACACCTATGCTAGCGGCCGATTGGCCCACGTGATGCGTTTTCTAAGTGCCTTTAATAGCACCTTTTGCTTCGGATGAGCCAGAGTGAACCTCAGGGGCTGGTGTAGGTGGAGGTTTGACATGGAGCCGGTCTGAGAAGGTGTACAGCCTTACAGCGTAAGTCTCAGTGAGTTAAAACTGTCAGTGAGTAACCATGAGTTTATCCAGCACCAGCAGCGAGTCTGAGTTTTCCGAGGATGACCAGGAGGGCAGTGCATCAGGCTTGGATGTTCCAGACAGTCCGTGTGAAGATCCTTCGAATAAACTGTCCACTGGTTCAGAAAGCGATCACGTGGAGGTCAGCATCGCTAAGAAGCGAAGGCGTCCGGCTCGTTCCAAAGCACGCCGGGTTGCAGCGAACGTCCGAGAACGCAAGCGCATCCTGGACTACAACCAAGCCTTCAACGCGTTACGCGTGGTCCTCAATCACGATCTCGCAGGCAAACGTCTCTCCAAGATCGCCACTCTGCGCCGGGCCATTCATCGCATCTCAGCGCTGTCTGCACTCCTGGACTCCAACTCACACAAGGAACCAGACGCTCCATCATGCATCCATCTCGAGCACCGCGTAAGGCTGGATGACACTCGATGTGAAGAACTGTCGAAGCACTGGTCAAACCCTCAGCACCGATCAGAGCTCTACAGAACCTCTCAGCTTGCCTCTGGAGTTCTACCGTCTTCTCCTTACAGCAACGTCTCTGCTGCGTACTCGTTCTCCACACAGGGTCTGAACTACTCCAGGTATAGCCAAGAATTCGGATTTGAGCACACAGGAGGGTTTTCGGATGCTCCGGCTACACCTCATGCCTGGCACTTTCAGTACTCAGGATTCCAGCATTCTCTAAGTATGCACTGAGAGACCAGGATAGGAAAGACGCTGACTCGGCACTTATTACATACAGCGAAAAAGTAATGTACTGTTTTTATGGCTGGGAGTAAAAATTGGAAAAAATTTAACTTTAGCATTCAAATGAATTGAGGCACATTTCAATTCAGACATTTTAGTTTTTAAAAATGGTGTAAAATAGAAAATAGTCATTCTTTGTTGACTGTATAACAGAAAATTCACTACGGCTTTAAAGTTTGTACACCCCTCTTCTTTTTTTTATTGGTCGTTACTTTTACGTTTTTACTTTTACTTTTAACAAAACATATATATATATATATATATATATATAAAATTTCTTTATTTTAATTAATTTATTTTGGGGTTTTTAATCACAGTCAGAATTTATCCTGGTTAAATAAAGGCTAATAATAAATAATAAATTAGCTAGTAAGTAAAACTGATTCATGCCCTGATTCTTTATCGTTTCTATAGCAACAGCTTATCCAAAATAACATAGAACTATATGACATTTTCTGCAGAAAGACATTTATTTCATATTTAAATGTCTCCGGTATAGAGTCACTTTGGATGCAGGTACATGGGTACAGTAAAGCTTATCGAGGCAGTTAGGATGCATGTGCAGCTGTAGCTGTAGGCAAAAAATAAATAAATTTAAAAAATCCAAAAGCTGAGAATGAGACATGGTCAAAGTGTCAAGCAATGGTCGGGCGATCTACAGACAGAACAGACTGGTCAGGAACAAGGTACACAGGCAACAGTGGTCAATCACTTCACATGGAGCAAAAGGAAAGTAAGGATTAACAAGGGGGATGTAAACAACCAGGGCAATGAATGAACACAAAAACGGGTGTACTACAAACAACACGGGACTAAAAACAGGTGCGAACAGCAGAGTTATTGCTGGGCGTGGCCATCTTGGCTGGCTGCTGGGGTTTCTGGGAGCTGGAGTTTTTGTCTAAGGGGTAATCATGGCTGTGGTGAGGCTCAGCTGGGGTACTGACGACAGAGAGTCAGTTTTCACGAGGGTTTATGATTTATTTTAGTAACTTTAATAAAAAAGTTTATTATTTAATTTAGCTGTTGTGTGTAAATCCCTTTCCAGTAGTGTGTCATTTAAATGAACTCTTATGAAAAAACAGATATGTATGTCACATGATATGTTAATACATCCTGAATCAGATGAATTACATGTTACAAAAAGTCACATAAAAAAACCTAAACAAGCAAATAAATAAATACTGAACAGTGAAGAAATCAAACAATTAAATAAATAAATAGATAAATAAATAAATAAATAGATAGTACTTCTATTACTACTACCATTTAGTTCTACTACTGAATAAATAGACAGACAGACAGATGGACGGACAGATAGATTATAAACTGTGAAGAAATAATAAAAAAATTATCTAACAAATAAATTAATTAATAAATTAAATAAAAACATAATTAATAATAAAGTCAAAGCTTTTTCAGTCACATGAGCAGATGAACTTTTTTCATGGACACTGAACAATTAAATGTAACTAAATCTGGATAAAAATATACAAGGTTCATTAAAAACGATGAGTTAAACGGTGCTGTAAGTGAAATAAAACACCTGACGATGTGCTGCTGTAGGAAAATAATCCACTTCAGGTTGCTATAGTAACAGTAACTCTGCCTCATCCAAGTGTTGTTGATTGTTATCCAGTAACAGTATGTTATAGTATACAGTGTGTTATATGTATAAGACAAGCGAACACGGTCATGGTCTATGGTTCATGATTACTCTGCATGGTCGCAGTCTTGGGAATAGTGTGTGTGTGTGTGTGTGTGTGTGTGTGTGTGTGTGTGTGTGTGTGTGTGTGTGTGTGTGTCATAAATTCCACTCAGCTTATTATGCATGTACTTTTTTTTTTTACCTGCCAGTGGAGGACAAGTGATTTACTGGTGTCTCTACCCCGGGCATGTAGGACCTGACCTGTCTCATATTATACTGTCAATCAATCAGTTGTCAGATTATAAGATGTGTAATAAATGCCTTAAGACCTGTTATAGCATCCGTTCAGAAAAACAGCACAAGGTACTAACCAGTGTATACTGAGCCACACCCCACATGACCTGCTGTTTTGGATATAATCTGACCCAGTTGTCTAAACATCACAGTTTGGCCCTTGACAAAGTCATTGTTGGCTGTTTTTCCTGCTTCTAACACATTTAGAGAGTTTAGAGAACTGTTTACTTACTGTCTAATACATCCAACCTCTGTGTCACATGCCTCTGTAATAAGATGTAATCAGTGGTATTCACTTTACCTGTCACTGGGTTGGTGGTTTGTGTTAGTATGGCTGATCGTCCACATCCTTTTTCTCATATCGTCAGAGTCAAATTACTTTGATAATCTCCAAATAAGACAAACTTTCACTTGAAACTGAATATAGACAAGCAGCAGACGACCTGGTGCTTATTTATAACCAGCTGTAAATGTGGAAAAAAATTAAACAAAAATGAATCAAATCAAATAAAAGAAATAAGACCTACTTATAATAAAAACCTAAATAAAATATATACCTATAATAAAATCATAATAAAACCTACTTTTCAATTTATTGTTATTAAAATTAAATTAAAATTTAATTAACCAAGCATCACATTTAATCTTATTATAGGGCGCCAAAATAAATAAAAAAAAACGTTAGATATAAAGTATAAAATATGAGTCAACTTTTTCTCTTTAAACAACCTAGAAGAAAAAAATATAATATATTTATATTTTTTATAAATATATATATTTATATATGTTTATATTTATATTTATAATATAATAATATAATCCAAAAATATTTCTTTTAGTTTTAATTTGAGATCAAATAATGACAGATATGAGCCGTAGAATGAGCAGTAAACAGTAATAAAGTAAAGAAAGTACTTTATTACTTTAAAAACTAAATAATTTCGTAAGAAAATTAATATTTGTATAATAATTATAAAATAATAATAAATTCTCTATCTGTGTTGTATACTTTTTTTGATATTTACCATTTACTTTAGTACACTGATTAATTTTATTAGGAAAAAATATAATACTTATAATAAATAAATAATCACAGTAATTATTTAATACTTATTTAATCAGTAAATATTTAGCCTGAGTAATAACAAGTGACTTCTAGCTCCATAACTGATCATTGTGTTCTCTATATGTGGAGCCTCTGTCTCCTCAGGGGCCACAGTGGGAGGAGATTCCAGTAAGGCGGGTGAAAGGAAGTGCCTGGAGAACTCCCCCCCGCCTCTCTGGGTTTTTTCCTGATCCAAGTCCTGACAGGCTGCATGAACTCCTCACCAGGGAACTCAGCCAGGAACCCAGCTCACACACACACACACCCACACACACCCACACACACACTCTCTCTCTCTGCCTGGACCTATGACGACATGTCTGTTACTATTCCTAGTGCTCTGCGCTAACCACCGGTGGTATTCATGACTCAAAATAAATATCCTGTGAGTGATGAGGAGGTTTATCTGGCTCAGGCAGAGATTACAGTGTCGGAGGGTTCAGTGATTCTTCTGAGAAATAAACCTGGCAGTTAAACCTCAGTTTTACACTGAGTTTACGCAAGGAAATCTCTGAAATCTGGTCATGTGCAAAACCGGCAGGATGCTGAAATGTGCAGCATAATGTTTTATAGCATACGGCTGTTAAAGTCTCCATTCTGATTGGTCAGGATTGTATACACCTTCTCATTTCACTAGTAACAGCTTACACACACACACACACAGACACACACACACACACAAACGCATAAACACACACACACACACACACACACACACACACTACACAGAAACTTTTAAAACTAATAATAATAATTATTATAATAATAATAATAATAATAATAATAATAATAAAGTTGTTACACCTGGTCGTATGACAAATGGAAATACGTACAATTGGATTAAGCAGGGAGTTTTTATTTCTACATACAGACATGAATGTATCATTTAGAGATTGTTTATTATTATATGTATACATGCTTTATTACATATATTTATATTTGTAATGTGAGTGATTTATTAAAAGTGATTCATGTAAAGAAAGCTAAAAAAGGTAATAAATTTCAATGAAATAAATATCAGATGAGTGTCGAGAGCAGATGATACTGAACAACTTACTGTCTGTAAAATGACTGGAAAAGAGATTATTATTATTATTAATAATAATAATAATAATAATAATAATTTAACAACAGCAACAACAACAACAATAATAATAATAATAATAATAATAATAATAATAATAATAATAATAATAATAATGTGCATTATTATTATTATTATTATCATCATTATCATCATCACTGTTGATGATGATCATATCTACACTACTTATTTTTACAAATAATCTAGAATGAATTAGTAAAATGTCCAGGAACAGTGGTTATGTAAAGAGAAGCAGCTTACAAGGAAAATAAATAAAACCCCCATTAAAAGGTTAATATTACCAAGTATCTGCTCTAATCCTACAGTTATAAACACTTATAACTAACAGCTAAAACACAACACAAGTGTTATTCCAAATATTCATTCTGAAGCTGATTATTTACCAATTACATTTTTATAAAGGATATGTTTGTGTTGTAATTGACCAGACAAGTCACTAGAGGGCAGCATTATTCCACAGCTAAGGTTATGAATGGACTACAGTGAGTCTGAGCTCAGAGGTCAACTTCTTCCTGTTCAATTAATGTCAGGGACATAAACAGGATCAAATTAATGATTATAGATTATAGAAAAGCACTTGACAAGTCAAAATATCCTGAATTTAGTCACATTCGTCTAGAAGGTTCTATTACACAAATTACAATAAACCAACTATAATAACTGGTTTCTACTCATTTCACTCAAGATTGCTCAATTGGGACACACCCAACAAGACCTGGTGTTTTGGAGATGATCTGACCTAGTCATTTTAGATTTTTTACACTGAATCCTACACATCAACTTTGCTTTCAAATATCCCAGCCTGCATTGGCATTTCTCACATCAGTCCTATGGACCTCCATCAGTGGCATTACAAACCTCTTGGAGCTGGTTGGAAAACAGCTAGCAGTAGAACAGAAAGCACAGCAGGGAGAAACTGGAATTTGTAAATCCACCCAACTGTAAATGTGACATGATTACAAAAACTCCCTCACCCATAAAAACACTCTCAAGCTAAGTGATGTGCTAACGTTGTACACTGACAGATTATGCTCCATGACAGCTGATATGAATGAGATTTCTAACTGTGTGTGACACGCGAGAGACCGAAACACAACGTGAGGGGTTTGGGAAACTGATGGAAAAAAAAGTGTGTGTGAGTGTTTTTGTAAGAGGGCGCAAGAGAGTTAGAGATAAATAGAGTGAGAGATAAATAGAGAGAACGAGAGAGAGAGAGAGAGAGAGAGAGAGAGAGAGAGGTGCTAGGATAAAACTCATTATTTGCTTTCCACCGAACTTCCAGGTCCACAGCGGCAGTGAGGACACACACACAGACTCGGTGTTATTCTCACTTTAACAGAAAGCGTTAATAAGCCTTTGTTTTGTAGAATTTCCAGAAGAAACCTTAACGAACTTGGACACCCAGGACTTAATGAGCTTATTTACTCGTACGGTACCAGATGCACATCTGAAACCTCGAACCGAATGAGAAACAACAGGGCAGAATTAATTGATAGAAAAGCTGTGCTGATAAATCCCAGAGCTCGGCAGAATATAAACCAGACGACCTACAGAACTTAATTTGGGATTCTCTCTTTCTCTCTCTCACTCCTTCTTTACCTGAGACCAAGACTGACCGGGATTGGTATGCTGCTTGCACATATAGCTACCCACATTACGCTATCAACCTATGCAGATGAAGCGAGAGTCTTTGCTACCAACAAGGAGGATGTTGAGACTTTTGTACGCTGTAAAATTTAGTAGTTCCTTGAAGAACCTTGTAGATTACTCCAAGAACTCAAATGTTCCTCAATGCTCACAGAGGTGCCTGGGAGATTTTTTGGGATTCCTTTTTATAAAGGTTGGTTTCTCAAAGAACTCATTAGAATTAAGGTTTCTAGATTATTATTATTTGGATGAAACTGAGAAGGTACCTAAAGCACCTTAAGAGGTTCCTCCACAGTTTCAAATTAAGGAACCTTCAAAAGTTCAAGCTGAGAACACCCTCAATGATCTTCTCATTTTAATAGTGTATAAATGCCTTGGAGGGATCCATGGAGAACGTCAACTGGGACAAGAGTGAGGCCCAGGGGGAATAGACTGAAAAGGACTCCCCAATTACCAGGGGTCCTTTCAGGTTACTGGACTTTAGAGTTGTTCTGGAAAGGTCTGTCTGCTAAATGCCATAACTGTAATGTACAAATGGAAATGGTTGCTACCACAGCTGTCCTACTTGAAAAGAGTCTTAGTTGCCGATAATCTGGTAGAATCAACATTATGGCATTTGCAGTTCTACCACTGCCACCAAATCTGATCCAAGAGGTCTAAAGGAAACTGGTGGTTAGGACAGCAATAGGTTCATACTACTGTCCTTTATCTGCCCGTACAGGAGGGCCCCCTGATTAGGGCCTGATGAATATCAGCTCCAGGATCCAGGAGGGGCCTCGAAGTTCTTGCACAAAGACAAAACAACTTGGACACACACAGTGGAATCCACATTACAGAGGATGAATGGTATGGGACTAGATGAGCCCCTTTTTATGTAGCCACTAGAAGGAAGCAGCCTAAATGACATACCACCAATCTACCAGACCGCTCTTCAGGCTTGGAAGGAAAGGAAAAGCTGCTCACCAGGAGTGTGGCTGTACGAGGTACCTCTCTTTAGTAATCTGTTTTAGACTGCTGCAGTGCTGTCTTTCACAATTCTATGGACAGGAATGCTAGCTGGAGGTTGCATAAAGCAGGGACACCTACATTCTGTGACCATAACTGATATCTGTAGGAGGACTGGGATGAGATCCAGCTGCTTACTGAAGAGCGTTCGAACTGCAGCTGTTAATTGTCTACTATTGATTTTGTCAAGGACAGGCTACTCTAAGCCTCCTGGGAAGAGGGACTGGATTACGCTCCACCTGAGCTGAGGATGACAGCTGCTGTTCGTGGGAAGTATGAAAACAATAATGAGCACTATTTGTCCAGCACCTTGGTCCCAGAAGACATCCAGTCTGCTGGGATAAAGCACTGTATATCATCTTTGTGAAGGTGTCTTGCTGGGGTGTATTGACACAGAATCTTCCCCTTTTAGCAGACGGCAGTGCCTGTAAGAGCTTCCATTGGAGAAGCAGGGTGCTGACCTCCAGTGAAATATTGTACATGGGGCAATACCTATAATGAGGGCAGCCATGAGCTTGTGGTTAATAGTACTAGAGTTTGAGCCCTGCAACAGACACCTAATCTGTCTCCTCCTCATCTTCCTGCCCGGGTCTCTCTCTCTCGTCATATTTCTCTCTGTCTGGCTGTATGTCTCTCTGCCTCCCTCTCTAACCTCATTTCTCTCTCTCTCTCTGTCTGTCTGTCTGTCTGTCTGCATGAGAATAAAATACTGCATGGTTGAATAGACAAAGATAACGAAACGGAGCCTTCTGCGCTTCCACACTGAAATATAAAATAATATAAATCGATCCCTGTCTCATTTAGAGAAACTGAGACTGAGTAATTTTGAGATGCTGCCCCTTTTTTTCTGCCACCCACAAAGTCACAGGCATCAGTTAATGTCTTTGATGGATCAGCTATTCTCACGTCTGACATAATTATTAATTTAGCAAATTAATGGAAACATCACCTTCAGCCTCAGTAATAAGAAGACAACTTTTTGACTCCTTAATTTGTTTTATTTTTGTATATAAAAAACCAAGATATTTTATCAGGTGATAGATATGAGCAATGATGATGGTTCTACCTGCTAGGCATTTCTGCCAGTGACACCTTCGACGGTGCCATTGTGCAGGCTACAGGGTCATCAGCCGGGGGCCACCCTTCTTCTGTGTTTCACTCTATTATCCCCGGAACATCACAAGGTGGAGGAGCCACGGTAGGGACGTTGCCTAGGATCCTTCTTTTCCCCACGCCTTGTCCTTCCTTCAAAGCCAGAGCCAGAAGCTCCCTTGCTTAGCCTCCTCAGCAAGGTCATGAAGAGTTCGCTTCATATTGAGGCCTTTGACTCCAATGGTTTTCAGGAAATGCTGCATGGATGTTCAGGTGAAGCCTTTGCACCCGATCTCCATTGTCCATTTTAACAACTTTAGAGATTACAAGATCTTGCCTCTCCTGCTTGATGGCTTTGGACCATCTCTTTGGAGCTGAACCCCATCCTAGGCCAGCTCTGTCTGGTTGTGTAAAGCTGACGATCTCATGGTGCTTAAGCCAAATTATGGTCTGGTCTACTGCTTTGGTAGCATTCCATTTGCGTCCTGTGTAAATCTGAGGGTTGGCAGATTGAATAGTCGGGTCTGATAAGTGTCTCAGCTCAAAGAGGAGTCTCACCTTCTCCTTTTTGTACCCCAGGCTGATGGACTAAAGAGTGCCATGTTGGAGAGGCATCGAGGGAGGCCATCCTGATGTAATTGTTGACCTTTGTCTCCAGCTTCAGGACCGTTGTCATGGTAATGTCACTGGTAGGGGAGACTGATCGACTTTGTGCCATCCTTGAGTTGTTTTTTGACCATTGAGGCTGTATTCATGCTGGAGAGGTCAGCTGTGTAGAGCCTCCTGAGACTTCTCATTGGTTCTTCCATCAGAAGGTGGACTCTTTCATCGTCCACAGTGAAGATGATGTTATCATTTTTAGTCCCTTTCCAGATCGAGATGCTCAGAGATTCCAAGAGCTTGATCTTCATACCAGCCTGTCTGTGATCTGACCCCTCGCACAATCTGTCTTCCACCTATCAGAAGGATCTCAAATGTAGCCGAAAAAAGGATTGGAGAGATGAAACATCCCATTGCTATTCCCTTCTCTGCCAATTGGTTGAGATGTTCCGGGTTGTGTAGCAAACATGCAAGTTGTTAAAGTAGTTTGCTACTAGGCTCCGATTGTGTGGTGGTATGTGGAAGAATTCAAGTGCGTACCTGATGAGTTGGTGGGGAACTGAGCCAAAGGCGTTTGCCAGGTCTAGCCAAACTACATGCAGATCATTTTTGTTTCATTTGGTTGACTGGATTTGCTCCCAGATCCACGCAGCCAGGAAACCCCAGGACTCCTGCCTTTTGGCAGCTGGTATCCACATACTTGTTTGCCAAAAGTTAGCTTGTCATTCTTCTGGCTAGGATAGAGAAAAATATTTTCCCCTCCTCATTCAACAAGGCGATGCCTCTGAATTGACTAAAGTTTTGGAAATATTTTTCCTTTAGTATGAATGCTGTAACTGCTTTGCACCATGAAGGTTGGATAGAATGGAGTTTTACAAACTGCCAAACTGAGTCTCCACAGTACCTTCACGTACCCCGGGCACCTTTATGGAACTCCATTTGGTTCTGGTGCTGATGCTGTTCTAGCCCGTTTTATGGCTTGTTGGATTTCTGACCACCTGGGTGGGGATGTGTCAAATTCTGTGGAGGACTCGGGTGGGTGGGGTATGTGGCCTGGTGATCTAAGTGACATTGCCCTTAGGTTGTCGCTCAGCTGGTCTTTGATGTGCTGCTCCAGCTTCTGCTTGGTAGTTTGCAGTGTGCCGGTTTTCTTTTCCTCCAGATGGCTGCAAGCATACTTGAAGGGATCCTGAAAGAAGCATGTTCTTGACTTCTCTCTGTGGCTTCTCCACTTCCTGATCCTTTTGGCTCTCTTAAGGTGTGCAAGTCTTTCTTTGATCTTGCCCCAAAGGTCCTTTAAGCCCTCTTTCTCACCTATCTCAGCTCTCCTCTATGCTTTTCTCAGCAGGCATCACTCTTTTACCAACTGGTAAATTTCCCTTTCTCGCCTTCCAATGTGTTTGGGAGCAGGCAGCCTCAGGGGCTTGTGACGAAATCTTTCTGCCTTCCATATAAATGATGTGGCTGATGATGTTCAGCTTGGAGGTTGTGTTTCCTTTTAGGGAGTGCTGGATGATGGTACATGGGCCCTGGTAAAATTTCTCTAGGGTTCCCAATTACTGGCCTTTGGCCACTTGACTTTGGGTTTTTGGGCATATCTCTCCAGTGCTTGATTGACAGACTTTGTGCTCGGAGTGTTGCCCTCCTGCTGTTGCTGGGATGTCTGCTGCGCTGTGCTGTTCTCCTGCTCTGAGATGTTCTGATGCTGCTAGGGGTTCGACTGTTGTTCCTCTGCCTATCCTGCTGCAATGTTTAGATTATTAGTGCTGTGGTGCTCAACCTGGCTTTTATTCCTCCTTGTCGGACCTGCTGGCGCAGTACAAGCTTGTGACTGGTTGTTGCCTAGACACTTTGCCTTCCCTTGGTGGATATTCAGACCCTGGTAAGTTGTTACTTTGCTCCACCCACAGCAGCATCGTCTCTGGATCCTTTGGTCTTTCCATTATTTCAAACATGTCTAGAAAATTTGTTTAACTAATCTGATATTTATTTTCATAATAAGCAATACTGATTAGACTATGCAGACAACATTTTAAAATGTATTTATGTATTTATTTATTCATCTATTTAGTGTTTTGATACATTTTGCTACATGCTATCAATATCATCTTATATATTAATAATAATCTTATATTATATGCTTCAATTTGTAACAGGAAATAGGAGATCTGACTTTATCTGTTTATATTTGTAATTAATTTATTTGTATCTATATTTAATTTTATATTTATTTATTTTCTAATACTGTGGACATGCAGTGAACTTTTTCTTCAGATGTTTACATATATTTTCGCTGATAATTTTTCAGATTTCTTTTACAGGATTTAACTGCACTTGACTTTAGCAATGACCAATTAATGTCTTTTAGAAGAATGGAGTTCATTGCTTCAGTAAATTCATGTATCAAATTTAAGCTAAGGTGCTAAAGCTAATCTGGTACCTTGTGGTGGTCCACCACCTTGCTACAACATTGGGTTTTTTTTCCTTTAATTTGTCCCCATTCCTGATTGTCTTCTTTCATTTAGGAGTATAAATGAAGACCTTGAGCTCTCTCAGTAAAACCTGGCCTCATGTATAATAAAGCTTATACCTCCACTTGTCCTTTGATACACTGCCAATCCATTTGGTGGATTTCTGAGAGAATGAGAGTGCTCTAGCTCCTCATCCTCATCGTATTGGTTTCCACCAAGCCCTAGCGATAACCTTCAGCGAGCCGAGAGTTTTCTACAGCCTCCTATTTGCATTGACTGCGCCGGGGTGTTTATATCGGAGTGTGCCACATATATCTCTCTGACTTTTACGGGCTCGCTGAGAGAAGAGGGCGGAGCTCGAAGAAAGGATTTTCATCTCCTACATGGAGGGAATGGATGATTCTGTCTTTTCTACAACACTGTAGAGTGTGTGAGGAATACAGGAGCAGGAATTGAACTCCTTAATGGTTTCATCATGTAAGAACTGTAGAATGAGTTCTTAGCTCCTAGATGCCAGGCTCGATACCTCTTCCATACATATTGCAGATGTATCTCTTATATGCTCGGCATTTAGATATCGCAGTCATGTTGATTTCTTGATTCTGATTAGTCAGAGGTTGATCGCTTTTCTCTTTTCTATAGCAGAAAATATAGTAGAGTAATTGCTCTACATGTGTGTAAGTGTTTATATGAAAGTGAAAGTGAAGTGCTTGCACCAAGTGGAATTTGACCTTCTGTACTTAACCCATCACACACTATTAAAGCCACAAACACTAGGGGGCAGTAAACAGACTTGCGGGGAGTAGGGTTAGCCCTTATACACATTGCTCAGGGAGCAGTTGGGGATTAGGTGCCTTGCTCAAGGGCACTTCAGTGATGCCTTGTCAAACCGGTTCCTTTTCTACAAGCCCATGTGTGCTCAAGTTTACTGTGAGGAGACATACAGTGTCGGAAGGAAGGAGTCTCCAGTGTCAGAGTTAAAGCTGTAACTAAGGTTTCTGATGGAGTTCTGTTATGGGAAAGGCTTTAGGATGGAGTGAGAGAACAAAAGATGATGAGATGACAGAATTACTGACTTTTTCTGTGTATGTTCCACAACTACAGTAACTATACAGTAACTGGACAAAACAGGGACAGATTTTAGATATGTGGTTTAAGCAGTCGATAAAGGCCCCAATGGCACAAAAGGAGGCTATGGTATTTTAAAGGTGAAAGTGAAAGTGAAGTGATTGAACTACTGTGCTTGGACGCAGAGGAATCTGTGACACCATGGATCAGGCTGCCCACTTACTGTGTGTGTGTTTCTCTGCACTGATGGGTTAAATGTGGAGGTCAAATTCCTCTGTATGTAAATGACAGTAGGCAAATCGGTTCATTTTCACAATTCGGAAATCATTAACCCAAAGTCTTTAATCACTGATCCTCTACTGCCTTTGTAGCAGATAGAACCCGCTGCTGTTAAAGAAAATTAATCACCAGCTTATGATCAATCGGACTTGAAAACCAAAATAAATCCACATGCTGGACGCTAAATGCTTGAACAGCTTTTGTATATTTATTATCTGTCATTACTGGTTCACGTGGAGGACAACCGGACGTCGTACTCCCTCTGTCTGTATCTGATGATGTGTTTTAAACACCTGACCCCAGGTTCTCTACTGGCTGGAAAAGGCAATCAGAGCGTTCATTATCTCACAACTTAGAATAGAGATCTTTAATCTACAGAAGAAGACGGCGGCACAAAAGTATGCTTGATCTCTCTGTGACCCGTGAACGCTGTTATAACCCAGTTGTGTTCCATTATAATTGCATAGGCACTTATCTGGTCTCGGGTGTAAACCAGGCCTGAGGCACGGCTATTGATTAAGAAGCAGAAGAAGAAGGTCTACACGAACTCTCGACCATCCAATTAAACACTGGTATTGTATAAGAGCGGCGGCTGCATCCTATTAAATTATTCTATTGACATCTTTATTAGATTAGATTTACTTTTTTCCCCCTCTGAGACGGAGAAAGCTATTTTCATTTGTAAGTAATCTAACAAATCATATTCCATATGAGGTGTGTCCTCATCCACTGATAAAGTGATACTTGAAGGAGAATCAGGGACTTTGTTTTGGAGTTTGTTTTGCACTTTGTGCTGGTCGGACTGCAGTATCGATCTGTTGCTAAAGGTTAGTGTCTTCACATTTGCCAGATACTAAAAGAGCAAAAAGGAAAACAAATAATCTTTCAGTGTCTTGCTGACTGATCGCTGAACCTGGCACTAAGTAGAGGAATTTGGCTTGAAGCACAACCTGAGAATTCTCACTTCTGTTTGGTCAGAAGATGTTATGGCAGTAAATCAAGCATAGAGCACATCTAGATTATACTTTTATACATTGAAATGTCCGAAAAACTGGTTAAGATCGATGGTGGATCCATAATAGTATCAGGTTTGTTTAGCTGCCATTCCATGGGACCCCTGGTACATCTACAGACATCTCTGACAGGTTAACACGGTGTGTGTCTCCTTTCTGATGACTTCCAACCGTTCATGTCCTGTATTCATTCTCATAGGTTTGTTCTCTTTCACAGGTCAATGCACCACCACACATGTCTAGAGACGCCATATTATGGATAGAAGAACACTTGTCTGAGTTGCCATCTGGGATGCCATGCAATGAATGCATACATACCACTTTACCAAAAAACCCTATGCCCATGAACCCTCCGGCTCTACTGAAACTGTGTCTGAGTCCAGAACACTGATTGGAAGGCTGTTTGATAAACAGGAGCTTTGTAAGAGTAAGATCTGCCCCGTGTAGTAGTCTTCATAATTCAGGGTATCTACAAAGAGCCTGACATTTGGAAAGTAGGCATGGCAGATTATAACAGATGACTGTGGTACTGTGCTGTGAGACCTATTTATAGGTCAATAGTAGTATTTTATAATCGATGTAAGATTTGACTAGGAGCCGGTGCATTGTGGGTAGGACTGGTTCATAGTGATATGTTCATATTTTCTAGTTCTAGTAAGGACGGCTTCATCCTGGACTAACTGCAGTTTGTTTATGCACCTACAGGCATTACAATAATCCAACCGCGATGTAACAAAAGCATTGACTAGTTTTCCTGCATCGTGTAACAACGTCATGTTTTATACAAATGGGTAAAAAATGGTTCCATTTCCATATTTAATTAATAAATGAGTGCAATTGCTGGGAGTTTGCTGTGGTATCAGAGGAATAAAACACGTCACGGTGTTAAACACCACCTCATGTCCTGGCTTGATCATTTGTTTTTTATTAAACTCGACATTCTTTTACTCACTGCTTTATTATTCAGTAAATTGCAGGGATGTCTTAAAGGAAAACCTGAACCATAAATGCATTTCCATATTAGAGAAAAGCTGTAACTTTGTCTGCTTCCCTACTTTTCACCTGACATCACACTGTCCCTAATTGGTGTCTGATCGGAGTCCTTTGTGGCTGGTAGTGGGACCGACATCTCTCAGCAGACTGGTTCCCAGCGGATCTCATTGTGTGTTGGCCCAAGCTCAGGAAGGAACATGGTCCAGGCTTTTCTCTCCACAGAGAGGTCCGAGACTCCTCAGCTCAAAAAGAAGCAGCTTCTCTGATCAATTTGGCATGTTTGCTAAACCGAGCCTAAAGCCCCCAGAGCCAGCCGAGGAATAAATTAGCCTTTACTACAGCCCCATGTTTTATTTTTGCACTGGTGCAGTGTGTATTAATACAGAGGTTCTGGGCAATCAATGGGCTCCTAGAGGACTCGGTATCACACATGACACAAAACAGAATATTTGCCAAAACAAAAACAAAAACAAAACTGCAAGTGCTCAGTCTAGGGAGTAAGAAACTAATGAACAATGTTGAGAGGCTTCAGCTTACTTTCAGAAAAGTTTAAGTTCAGGAGTAGAGAAAGCTCCCCCAGGGAAGTGTTCTCTGAGTGTAAAATGCCAAATGGTGCTGAAAAACCTGACAGGCACAGTTGATTCTGTGAAACAAAACTTGGAAGCGAGTGTCATGCCATTGTTTTGGGAGAATTTCAAATGCTAGCAAATGGTGTGTATCAGATGTGAGATTTTTTTTTGGCTTCTCCAGTTTCCTCCCACCATAAAACCTTCCAGTAGGTGGATTGGCAATGTTAAACTTCCCCTAGGTGTGAATAAATGTGTGAATGTGTATGAATTGAGCCATGCAATCGACTGTAATCTGTGAGATTGACTTCCTGATACTTTGCTCAGGTAGATGTATGAAGAAAGATGTAGATGCATGTCTGGCAGGACACGTAAAGACTGCTTCTTGCCTAGGACTCGTCTCAATTCGATGATCCGAAACTTGGAAGCGAGTGTCATTCTACTGTTTTGGGGGAATTTCAGATTGCTGGCAAATGGTGCATATCAATGGTGGGATCGATGTGGGATTCTTTTGGCTTCTCCCACCTTAAAACCTCCCAGAAGATGCTGATCTGCCTCTAGCTGCAAATAAATGTGTGAATGGAGCCATGCAATGGACTGGGAGCCATGGGATAAACTTCCTGGTACTCTGATTGGGTAGATGTATTAAGAAATTGGTGTGTTTAAGCCTCTGTTGTGTCTGGGTCCGGAATGAAACACCACTCCCTGCCTATGTTTGGTCTGTATACCGAGCTGTCACCTAGACACCCTGAGAATAAGAGGCACAGCGACTGCCTCAAGTCATCTCTCATTGCCTGCCACATTGAGACCTTCACCCCTGCTGTCCTCTGGCTGGAGATGCATCCTCCAACAAGCAGTATTCTCCTTCAGACATTCGCAGAGACTGCAAGAACCCGTTATCTAAAGCGACTTACATATATCTCATTTACATAACTTAGCAGTTGAGGGTTAAGGTTGTTGCTCAAAGGCCCGACGGCGGCACTTCGGCAGGCAGTGCTGGGATTTGAATTTTCTGATCTGAAGTCCAGTGACATAACCAGTGAGGTACTGCTGTCATCTGCAATCACTTTGGTCAGAACTGCTGGTCTCACATCGGACTTACAGCCACCAGCGGGCCTGCGGCAGACATGGACACCCAACTGGATATCTTCATTCACGATGGTAGGTAAGTGTAACATTTTAGGACTAAACATAATAAAAAAAGCTGATAATCTGATATTATTTCGTGTGCTTTTAGCATGGTAAAAGATGGCCATTCTATTCTCTGTCACGTTACCGCTGGATGATAAACGGCTTCTTAGGAAGACAACCATAAATCCACTTTCACACAAGGCATTTTTTTGGACAAGGTTTTAAAGAATGATAAAGAATAACCTTTCTTTGACTGCACTGACTAAGAGCGTTCTGGATTTACTGGATCTAATACCCTGCTGTCTGACAATACACACCATCAGACGGACAAAAACGTACAAGGGGATGCAAAATCTTGGGCTCTGATCTAATTGAGGCTCTCGATTATTCACCATTGACAATCTCCCAGTGATGTCTGTCTGACAAAGAAGTTGGCAGGTCAAGGTGGCTGATGGCCTGGCTTGGCTATAAGGATACACAGAGAGAGAGAGAGAGAAAGAAAGAGAGAGAGGGGCTTGCAGATCAGCGGGTAGCTCCTATTTGCCCGTCTTGCCAGCTTGAGTGATGAAGTCTCTGATTGCAGTTGACAAAGATGGATGAGAAACTTAAAGCTAGTTTTCAGAGAGCAAATTGATGACCTGTGTACCAATCCACATGAGAGCAGGTTAATAAGGCTGTTACTCACAGCTGATTAGACTTTCTACCTGCCTTCAAAAGAAAAAGCGAATTAGAACAAAAGAAACGGATAATACACCTCATGTACTGTCAGTTTTACACCGGCAATACAGAAGGTGTTTGAATTCGCCTAATAGTCGTCAATGTATGTGCTGTCACGAGGAAAACACATATAATATATAACCTGAAGTGCACTTATTCCACTTCACTTCCCTTCTGCTATGACAGCGCGGTGATGTGTTTTAAAGAACAATAGCATGTGATTATTAGATTTAATAGGGCAGCCCCTATCTACAGTACCCACGGAGGGTTAGATGCCTTGCTAAAGGGCACTTCAGTTGTGTCGTGTCAGTACGGGGGATAGAACTGGCAACCTTCTGGTCACAAGCTTTGTCTGCTAAACTCGAGCTATGGCTTCTGATTAAGAAACAACTGCAAACAAAGGCTACCTGACTTATACGATCTGCTTTTATCAAGTAAAGTATACAAATTGGTGGAGAAAGCCACACAATTTATTTAGAATTTATTATCATTAAAACATCATTTCAAATAATTGTTTGATAATTTGCTTATTTTGCATGGACGGTTGAACCGTCTGATATTTTAAGGATTTGAGATAAAGACGTAAAATTGATTTTTTTTTTTAACTAAATTATTTTTTTTTTTGGAGAATGAAAAGAAACGTGTCATGAATTGATTTAAGTGATTGTAACTCTCGGCTAATTGCACAGTCAATTAATGCAATTTCAATTTGTCATTTGGGTTATATCTTTCAAATAATAAATAGCAATATATATACACATACATGTATTCTATTTTCTTTTTTGTACATCTAATATTGAATCGAGTGGCTCATGGTGGTGGTGGTGGTGAGGTTATGGTACGGGCATGCATCATGGACAACACAAGTGCATTTTATTGGAGGCATATGATGGCACAGAGAAACTGTGACGAGATCCACCGCCACCACGAGCCACTCGATTTACAACACTGACGTTCACATCGAGGCCCTCTGGTGGATATTCCTGCAGTCAGCATACCAATTAAACGCTCCCTCAAAATGTATGTGCTGTGTGATAAAACTGAACATTTTAGTGACCTTTTATTGTGGCTCACTAAAGGCGCAATAATCCTGCTGTTTAATCAGCATCCTGACCTGAC
>JAOVVF010000048.1:23681629-23692872 GCA_028565595.1 Duopalatinus emarginatus
CACCAGTGAACACTAGGGGGCAGTGAACACACTTGCCCGGAGCGGGGGGCAGCCCCAAACCATGGTGCCTGGGGAGCGGTTGGCGGAATTGGGTGCCTTGCTCAAGGGTGGGGATCGAACCCAGGACCTTCCGGTCACGACACCGGTTCCCTATCCACTAGGCCACAGCTGCCCATGTGTGTATACATGTAAAATGTGTCTGAACATGTTTGTGTGTGTGCATTTATCATCTAATAGCAGGTTAAATAAACAAACGATTTGCCTTGCACTAATCATTAAAGGCTTTCTGCAGCACAAGCAGTATCCTCTCATTGATTTTCAATACAATACAATGACTTTTTTTTCCCTTTGTTCCAGGCAGAGATTAAACCTCGAAATCCACTCTGCTCTATTTCTAACAAACTGCACAAAAAAAAAAAAAGACGATCTTGTTTGTAACATGCCTCCAGATTACCTTTAAATAACAAAAAAAAGGGGCGGGGCTAATCGTTCACCCAAGAAATTCTGTGATCAGAAGTAACCAGTGTGTTTAATGTACACCCCAAACCCAGACCCAGACACTAACTCTTGGCAAATCCTCTCCAGATATATTTCATAATCAGCCGCTTCAAATGTGCAGAGACAGGGACAGAGACCTCGGTGTCATGCTCTCGTCTGTTCTCTCTTTTGAAATGCAAGACTCGCTTCACGAATCACTAATTAGCGAGGATGAAAGGCTGCATTAGAAATGTTAATGAAGTACGCCTTTGAAAGTGCATGGAGTAAAGGGCTCATAATCATAAACCATGCCGACTTCCTCGCCTAACTTCCACGGGCTGAGAAACAAAGTTCAATAATCCGATTTAAAAGGGAAGATCAGAACATGTTTAACTGTCAGAGTCCCATGAGATCAGATTGTTCCAAGATCATTAGATTGTGTAGTGAATCTGGAATTAGTCATTAGTGGTACAACATTAAAAGGTACAACCTCGATAGACTAGTTATCAGGATAGACGTTAGAAATGGACAACAGTGACACAGCAAAAACACACAAATAAACAAAATTAGGAGAAATTAAATGTGATTAATAAATATAAAGTTACTCCACAAGCTAAATCCGTCTCTGCTCTTTTCTTACTTATTTATAGCTAGCATGAAAAATCTACTAGCATTAACATTAGCACTATCAAAAAGTTACAGTTAAAGTTAATAAGAAAATGAAAACACTACATAAACATTAAAACAAGCTTCAAATAGACGTCCAGCCAAGAATATCACCTCGTAACTAAAACTAATTATAATTGTATAACAATCAAATAGATAAGCACAAGATCCAGCACAGTGTTATTTGTGTCACGCGTCTCAACACCGTCCGCAAAACAGAGGACAGATAAATCCGAGACATCAAGCAAATGGGACAATCAACATACAGACGAGTTCGTATTGATCAGCAAACAGCACAAAATCAGGCAAATATCAACAAGCATAACAGGGCAAATATCTCTCACAAAGCTAATCAGAAAAACTGCTAGTTATAATTATAACAATCAAATAGAATAGCACTTGATTCAGCACATTCTACTGAAACAGCATAACACTTTTATATACATTATTCCTTCGCTATATTGCGGGTCACTTATTGGGGCTTCACTGTATTGTTTTTTTTTTTCATCCCACGTTTATCGCAGCGGTTACGTTCCAGAACCCCCGCGATAAGTGAAGTTCTGCGAAGTAGAGACGGTGTATTATTTTAGCATTTACGTATATTACCCTTCCCACACACATTTAAACCTTCCCCACTCCGTTATTAACCTTTTCAGTCCCTTATTAACCTTCTCCACACTGTTCATACCAATTTTTAATGATACTGTACACTATTGTATTGTATTATTGTTTTTTTGAAATCCCGCGAAATAGCGAAGCCACAAAAGTCGAAGCATGGAGTAGCGAGGGACGACTGTATATCTAATTCTGTATTGCAGAGTTTTGTGGTATATAGGTAGTTATATAATATTTATGATTTGAATAATTTTTGCCAAATTATGTAAAACAGACATACATGTAAAATACAAACATATTAAAAGAATATTCTTCAGCGGATGAATACCGTACTGCACACAATGGAAACGCAGTACTGTACGCCATTGTCGCTTGCGCAAGTTTGCCAGTGTGAGATTGTTCAGAGCACGCTATTGGCTGATGGAATGGAAAGCGACCAATCACAGCATTGTGTTTTGTATCCTAGGTGCCAATTGGCTCAGTGACCGTAGCATCGGTCTGTATATATATATATATATATAATGCTGCTACTTTGCAGACTTTTCTGTATATTATCTTATATTTTTTATATTTATTTTATTATTATTTTTTTACAATATAGCGAATAAACAAGCAAACAAATAAACAGCTAAAATAAACAATTAAACAGTATTATAAAATACTGTTATGTTATAATAAATGCTGAAAAACAGTGCGTAACACACAGCTCTACACAACCGCTTACACCTGAACCCTCATCTTCCTCATCCTCCTCATCATCCTCATGGCTGACGTTCTTCAGTCTTCTCCACTCTCCTTTCCTCCCTCACGTCTCAACCTGGTCACCCTGAACACGTCTCCTCCACATGTCACGGCTGGATCTACGCCATCAGCCATGCGCCTCTAAACCCACTACACCCACAGCACATCGTGGCATCTTTTATTCATGAAGCGGAAAAAAAAAATAGATAAAGTGGTCTATGTGGCGATTTAAAGCTGTGAGTCAAAACATGTGAATAATTCATAAGCTTCTGCGTTTTCTCTGCAGTACTAACGCACAAGATTTCTGATTAAAGCCAGGCTAAATGCTGACATTTAAGCAGGCAGAAGGATATAATGCTATCAGACGCACTTACGTAAGCTTGTCTTAAAGCTTGCAAAAAAATATATATATATAAAGCTGTTGACTTGTATAATACACTGAAGTACCAGAAAAACTGGTACAGATGAGCTGAGGCATAACACAGGCTGGTGGTGTCTCCGTAATGGTGTGGGGTTTGTTTAGCTGGCGTTCCATATGACCCTGGTATATCTACAAACGTCTCTGACTGGTCATCTTATGTGGCCCTCATTTCTGACCCTGGTTCATGTCCTGCATTCATTCTGATGGGTTTGGCTGCTTCTAACTGGACTTTCCGGTATCAGCATGACTGAGCCCCAGTGGGGGTAAAGAGCTTGACTGGCCAACACAGGGCTCTGGCCTCAACCCTATCAAACACCACTGGGATGAACTTGAATGAAAACTGTGAGTCAGGTCCTCTCATACAACATCAGTGTATGAGAGACTAAAACCAGGAAGTATGACCATATCAGTCCTGTACTCAGGTCTCTGCACGGGCTTCCTGTTGCTCAGAAAATAAAGTTTAGAATAAGACGGCTCTACTTGTGTATAAGTCTCTCCATGGCTTAGCACCGAAGTACATCTCTGACATGTTTGTCCCATATAAACCATCTCAGACCCTGAGAACATCAGGCACAGGCCTTCTGCTGGTGCCCAAAGTCAGGAGGAAACATGGTGAAGCAGTGTTTTAGTTTTATGGAGCTAAAATCTGGAATCGTCTCCCTGAAGATGTCAGACTGACCTCCAGTCTTACAGTATTTCATTCTTTTCAGCTGTGTGTATGACAACTGATTTTTTTTTTTATCTGCACGCTTTGCTTTTTATTTGATACATTTCAAACGGTTTCTTAATGTTTCTTATTGATTGTGTCTTAATTGTAATTTTAACTTGAGTCTTATTTCTGTAAAGCACTTTGAACTGCCCTGTGTATGAACTGTGCTCTACAATTAAACTTGCCTTGCCTTGCCAGTGTCTGACCCTAAAAATGCCCTTCTGGATAAATGGGCAAGAATTCCCACCGACTCACTTAAAAATCTTGTAGAACGCCTTCCCAGAAGAGTGGAAGCTGTCATATTTGCAAAGGGGGACCAACTCTATCTTAATGCCAATGGATTTAGAATGGGACATCATAAAAGTTCCTGTAGGTCCCAATACATTTGTCCATATAATGTATACTGTAAGTATACACAATACTTACAATAACCATACACAATACAAGAAGATACACACTGAGTACGGGTCATTCTGTGCCAAATCAAATCAATTTGTATGAGCATTAACTAAGAAGGAGTTGACCTGAGATTTTCACCAGTTATAGCTGAGATATGGATATTCAGCAGTCTTAAGTTCATTACTATTGGTAAATATCCACTCAGGGTACGATTTTTTTGCAAGCATTTTTGCATGCTGGATTTACTCCATTTGTTTAGAATATCTCCCTGAAATAACAATAATCCAGTATAATAAGACCTCTCGATAATCCTGTGACCCGGGGGCAAAATTCGGTTTGTGCCAACCAAAACTGGATTTTGGATTTTGGCAGCTCATAACTCGCTATATTCTGAAAGAGGGGACAAGACTGAACCAGGGTACCAATTTTCAGCTTTGTATCATGTTTAGATATGAAGATATGACCCTTTGAAATCTCGTACGGATCATAGCGGCAAATCGCGAATATGAAAAGTGGGCGTGGCACCTAGATTTAAAGATTATATAACTCCAGAACTAGTAGGAATTTCACCCTGAGATTTTGTGGGTATTCATTACTCCACATAAGGTCCATTCTGGCAGATTTTCATCAGAATCTGACATGGTCATCTGGGCACTGAAGGTGGTCATTTGCTCTTGTAGCCTATCCACCTGAGGTTTGTGCATTCAGAGATGCTTTTCTGCTCACCATGGCTGTAAAGTCTGATTATATCTTACGAGTTACTACTCTACATATGGGGTTTTTCCCCCCATTGTGATATATTTTTTTTTATGTAAGCATTAACTGAAGCACTTGACATGTATGTGTATGATTTTATTTATTGCACTGATACCACATGACTGACTGGTTGGATAACAGCAGGCGTTCCTAATAAACTGCTCAGTGAACGTATATGTGGAATATTTCCATCTGGCTGAATGCATGATTTTAATGGTTTGGTTTGAACATATGGACTGTGTGTGTGTGTGTGTGTTAACTGCTGTCCTCTCATGTGATTTACAGGTTTTCTCATTAAAAGCACTGGTATGCAAATATATACTGATGAGCCAGAACATTAAAACCGTCTGTGTAAAGAGCGCCGACTCATTAACATGTGGAGCCTACAAGACCTGTTGTTTTGGAGATGCTCTGTCATACAGATTGCATCACAATTTGGACCTTGTCAAAGTAACTAATTCCATTTTTCCTGCTTTCAGCAGACCGATTTTGAGAATATACTGTTCATTTTTTGCTGTTTTTTTTTTTTTTTTTTTTTGGGGGGGGGGGCTACTCTGAAACGTGTTACAGTAATCTTATGACACACACACACATTTCCTGAGCTGTTCTCTGTTACTGCTGCCCCAGCACCAATGGGTTGCCAGGTCTGCCAATTATAAGAGGCTCTGTAATTTTTAGCATGTATGGGTTTATTTGGAGTTTTAGAGTGAAAATAATTTTATTATAAGTGACATTTTGTATATTCTGTTAAAATTATTGGTAGTCACTGGTAGTCAAATATAACTGCTTATTTGGACTTGTTTTGGTGTCTCTCTAAAAGACCTGTCTAATAAAGTTAAATTACAAGTTTGTACTGTTTTACAATCCGTCCACAATCTCTGTAATACACATAAAAAATCAAAACTGCACCACTAATGATTCAGAAGTTTTAGATAGTTATAAAAGGTCATAGATTTAGAGGTCAAATAAGGAAACTCAAGACTAAGAACCTAAGACTCAACAAAAAGGGTTTTACTTTAACCTCTGACAAGGACTTTTATTGTTATTATTTAAATTTATTATTATTTATAATTTTTAATGCTGGAAGAATTTTCCAATCATGTCTTTTTTGGACTTTTAACAATTGTACTTTTATTAATATGTACTTAATATACATTTTATACGTAATAATTTATTTTATTAAGTTTTAAAATCAATAATTAATAATTTCTTATTATAAACTAATATGTATATTTCTAAATTCATTTTCTTTTTGTTTATACCTGTAAATATAAACTTTGATGAGACTCTTATTTTGCCTTTACTGATATAATTATAATTTGCCAGTTCTTATACTAGCCTGTCCACATGTCTGTAATGTCTCAGTGTTTTGAGGGGCCCCTGAAGAACTGATTATTAGACTTTATTTCTCCTAATGTTTAATAACAGACTGATCTGTTTTAAGAAAACAGAACCATAAAGAATAATAAAGTTTATTTTATAGATGTTTGGTGTTGCTGCTACATTTTGTTTCTAAATAAACCACTGAAAGGACTTTTGTTTTAAGGAGCTTTTTTATACTTTCCCAGTTCTTTTTTTTTTTTTCAGATTTTCTTCCAGTACATTTGTTTAGGCATTAGAATGTAAGTAGTAAAGTCATTAGTAATCAGAGGACATTTTCCAGACAGTAATCAGTGAAATAATTCATTACAGTTTAAGTTCAGTAATGAGGAATCAGTAATGGACCACTTCACCAGTTCTGATCTGAGTTTACACTGCTTAGTACCTACAAAAGTGGTCTAATGAGTGACTGATTAACCAGTGACATGGTCATGGTCATATCTCACTGATGAAGGCTTGTCGGTCTGGTCTGATCTCACAGACGATCCACAGAGGGATCTGTTGCTAATGTTTTGCTTTCAGTCAATATTTGTGAATCGTGAGCGCTTCCAGGCCAGCGTGCTACAACACTGGTGATTGTACATCACATCACCGTGATCACACACCAGCTGCACATTTATAGAGTGGTAGTTCTTACGATTCACATTTTAGTCATTGTGTGTCCGAGGCTCCTGTATCCTGATCTGCGTAACATCAATAACACTGCAAACTTTTACACAGCTCTTCTAAAAAAATTCTGTTTTTATAACCTCCTGCTCAACTCGGGACAAAACATAACTGCTTTACCTAGTCGTTGGCAAACAGCGTCTGGCACTCGATGAACAGCCTGGCACACGGAAGACTTGTGGATATGGAAAACATCTCCCACCACTGACTGGAAACTTTGTGTAATATATTTATTATATTATTATTTTTAATAATGAATTGCTTTTTAACAACAACAACAACAACAATAATAATAATAATCATCATCATTCTGTAATTGATGTTATATAATAATCTTATTATTACTATATTATTACAATATTGTTACAATAATAATAATAATAATAATAATTATAATAATAATAAAAATAATGTTTATCAATTATTATGAAATTACTCATGTAATTATTTAATTACCTCAGATAAAATGAAAGGAACCAATTAAATGTTTATAACAATAATAATAATAATAATAATAATTATTATTATTATTAATAATAACAATTTATTTTATTGTTATCATTGTTGTTGTTATAACAATAATGGTAATAATAATGGGGCAGCCGTGGCCCAGTTTTTTTTATAGAACCGATCTCGTAATTGCAAAGTCCCGGGTTCGATCCCCGCACAGGGCAAGACACGACTGAGGTGCCTTTGAGTAAGGCACCCAACTCCCCCAACTGCTCCCTCGGCACTGTGGTTTAGGACTGCCCCCCAAGGCAAATAGTTCACTTTTATTCATTAATCATATTTGTTAATTATTTATCATTATTATAATATTACTCATTTAATTATTTAATTACCTTAGCTAAAATGACAACAGGTCAGTTAAATGTTTAATAATAATAATAATAATAATAATAATAATTTAATATCTATATGAAACACTGATGATAAATGATAATTGAATTACAAAATAAATAACTGGCTACATTTGCTCTCGATGTGCCGAGACTGGAATTTCTTACATAAACACTGATATATTTTATCTATTTTCGAGTTTTGTTTTTTTTTTTTCTTTTTTGTGATGTTTTTCACTGTATTTTGGCAAAGCACAAAAATTTTGTACCAATAACCTTAGAAGGTTATTCTATTAGGAACCTCTTCTTTATTATTTCTTCTGCGGAGCCAAATAATGAAATTGTGTGTGTGTGTGTGTGTGTGTGTGTGTGTGTCGCACCCGCACGTCTCACCCACGCACCTGTGAGCCAGCAAATGAGCCGTGTGACATCATCACAATTGACTTGTTTACTTGCTTGTTTCAGTGGCACACACTCTCACACACTGGTGCTTATTACACTACGTAACACCTACATAACTGGCATCAGCCCTACATAGAAGCTTCGAAGTGCTCTGAGGTGCTGCTACTTGCTTTGGACATGACACCCTGTTAAATTCCGAGTCAAGTAACGTGTATCTTTTGTTTACGATTAAGCCATGTAACGTGAGCAGGAGAGCTGTTGTACTGGATATCAGAGTGGCTAAGGTACGAGAGGTCAGGTGATCATAACTGTGCTACTGTGCTCACCTTGATGTTTCAGACACAACATGACCAAAGATTGCGTCTGGCTTTGCTAAAAAAAAAAAATGCCTTCCCCAAATAGCTGGATAAAGCATCACTTGTCACCATGGTAACACACAGATTGACTTGGAGTAAGTCTAGGACAGAATTCAACATAACACACAGAGAGACGTCTCAGTGATGTTATACTGAAGATCAACAATCCTGAAAACAAGCTTTAAATCAGGAACCAGTGGACCAAAACTAACGAATATAAAAAGTCTCATGACTGATTTGACGGGTTTGACGGACAGTTCGGAAGATGTGAAATGAGAATTTGTAGCTCAGGGTACGAGAATGCAACACTTCCGGCTGTAAACAGCCTCTATAATGGTATAGGATTAGATTAACTGGTATTCCTTGGACCCCTGGGACACCTCCAGACGTCTCTACTAGGCGACCACTATGTGCGAAGTCCTGTATTCATTCTGACGGGTTTGTCCTCTTCTAACAGGACGATGGACCACCACACACGTCTAGAGAGACCAGATTATGGTCAGAGGAACACTCATCTGAGTTTGGGGATTAGTCGTTCACGCCTAAATCACCAGATTTCAACGGTTATTGAACATGTCTGTGCTTAAGGGAAATCTTCAGAACCCTTAAGTAAGGAATCTCCCTCAAGTGATCCCTGAAAAAAGACGAGCAAGGGGGCAGCCGTGGCCTAGTGGTTAGGAAATCCGTCTCGTGACTGGAAGGTCATGGGTTCGATTCCCACCCAGGGCAAGATATGACTGAGCAAGGCACCCAACTCCCCCAACTGCTCCCTGGGTGCCATGGTCTGGGGCTGCCTCCTGCTCTGGGCAAGTGTGTACACTGCCCCCTAGTGTTTACTGGTGTGTGTGTGTGTTTCACTGCACAGATAGGTTAAATGCGGAGGTCACATTCATCTGTGTGCAAACACAGTAGACAAATAGTTCACTTTCACAGGCAGACAGACATGTTTCAGGACATCTGCAGCCTTGAACAGTTTCAATTCAACAGTTAAAAAAAAGAAAAAAAAACCCACCCTGTAATATCACTTGTTTGTGAAGTATTCCCAAATCATATCACAGTTTTCCTTTTGCTCCAGTATTGCATATGTGGCAGAAAAGCCACCCGATTACATGGGGAATTGTTTCTGAGGCGTGTTATACGACTGGAGAATAAAGCGGAGAGTAATTAAATCAGTGCACTGGAGTCCAGGAGGAAAATAAAAGGCATTAGTTTATGTCCTGCTCCAGTCTGGAACACTAATACACCAGTTTCTGACTTTTATTGACAGCTGACATGAGCGGAGCATTCCACTCCGTGCATTAACACACAAAGAGTGGTATTAAATACATCCCAATGAATCTCTCTTTGTCTCTCTCTCTCCCTCTCACTGTCTCTCTCTATCTCTCCCTCTCTTTTTTTCACTCTCTCACTGTCTGATTCTCTCTCTCGCTCTCACTCCTGCACTCCCTCTCTCTCTGTCTCTCTGTCTCTCTCTCTCTCTCTGTCTCTCTCTCTCTCTCTCTCTCTCTCTCTCTCGCTGTCTCTCTCTCCCTCTCTCTCTCTGTCTTTCTCCCTCTGTTTCTCTCTTTCTCTCTCTCTTGCGGTATCTCTCTCTCCCTCTCTCTCTCTGAGTTCTGGTGAGAACCTCAGGCAAAAGAAAAGTGCTGTATTAGTTCGATCAGCCGTAACATTACCACTACAAACCCACTGACAGGTGAAGTGAACAGCATTGATTATCTCATTACAATGGCAGACCGTTTTTGATGTTGATGTGTTGAAAGCAGGGTAAATGGCCAAGTCTAAGAATCTAAGTGAGCAGACTGTGATGTCTAGACGACTGGATCGGTGTATCTCCGGAACAGCAGGTCTTGTGGGGTGTGTCCCGGTATACAGCTGTTAGTAGCAGATACAACAGAACACCTTCAGAGGTCTTATGGGGTCCATATACGTTAATGTAAAAGTGGTCCTTCCTCAATTTCCCAGAGGGACCCCATTCAAAGAGATCAATAAAGTTCTATCTAATCTAATCTAATCTAATCTAAAACAACCCGTAAATCAGAGACAGGGTGATGGCGGTCAAGGCTAGACCACGTATGCCGATCCTACAGAAGATCTACAGACATATTGGGTCCCACAGACCACAACATCAAACGTTACCATAAACAGATAAAAGTCAGTTGGTCAGTCATTCTCTTATCTTGTCAGTCAGGGTGGTGGTTTTGTCCAGATCCCACCCGGAATCACTGTATGCAAGACGGGGGGAGTTAGCACATCCTATTCCTCTACCATGTATATGTATTAAGAGGTGAGAGGAAACCTGAGCAAAAACCCACGGGACATGAGAACACATCAAACTCGTCACAGACAGAGACAAGAGTGAGGATCGACCCACAAACCCAGATCTCTAATGCTGTGTAGTACACACTACATACAGAGCCCTAAAACATACACATGGCAGGATAAAAAGTATGAACAAGAAATATAAATTGTAGTTGTTGGCAAAGTGGTGCAGTATTAATGCTTTTACCCACTGTGATGAAGAAACCAGATGGAAACGTGAAGTAGTATATTATAGTAAGATTATTATGGAGTGTCATGTCCCATAAGTGTCAGGGGTATTACTGTATGGTATAATGTGGTAAAGGGTGGTACAGAGTGATACAGGATGGTAAAATGTGATAAGGGGTGGTACAGAGTGACACAGGGTGGTATAAGGTGGTACAGGGTGGTATAAGGTGGTATAGGGTGGTACAGAGTGATACAGGGTGGTATAAGGTGGTACAGGGTGGTATAAGGTGGTATAGGGTGGTACAGAGTGATACAGGGTGGTATAAGGT
>JAOVVF010000048.1:23737620-23753636 GCA_028565595.1 Duopalatinus emarginatus
CTGTGCTTGCACACAGAGGAATGTGACCTCCGCATTTAACCCATCTGTGCAGTGAAACACATAACACACACACACACCAGTGAACACTAGGGGACAGTGAACACACTTGCTGGAGCAAGTGGCAGCCCCAAACCACAGCACCTGGGGAGCAGTTGAGGGTGTTGGGTGCTTTGCTGGGATCAAACCTGGGACCGTTCGGTCATGAGACCGGTTCCCTAACCACTAGGCGATGGCTGCCATTTCAGTTCATGTCATCTAATAATTAGAATCAAAATGTATTTTTAATAGTACATGACGGGGTACTTCTCAGTATTGAATGTCAGCATCAGAGCATTTTTAACAGGTAATAATAAGCAACCATGGTATCGGACGTGGTATTACATTGTACAGTACAGTTTTTTTTTTCTTTTTTGCATGATTAGTCCTTTATGTAGGTTTAAAGTGGTTTTAAAGTTAGCATAAACATGTTGTACACTTTAATAAAGACTCGTTATTTTCCTCATGTACTTGGTATTTTGCTAAACATATAGTATATATTGCATTTCCATATGAAAAAGAAAGTAATTTGGAGCTTGGCCAAGATTCATGATCAAATTAGTAACAAGATGCCACCTTAGGTTTTTCCAGGTAGTATCTGTAATATATCTGTGTATTCCACCTGTATTCCAGTCTCGCCTTCTTTTACAAGGGATTGGATACAGACCCCAAATGTCGCTGCTGACTGATTGGCTGATAGTTCATGAGTGTAAAGTTCTAGCTAAGGATAAAGTAGGATGGTGGGGTTTGACCCAATACATCATACAGGAAATTAGAACCAGTACACAGAATGAACTGGTATAATCATCCAGCACTAACTGGACTGATACGTAAATAATATATATCGAAATACCGCAAAAATTCTATCGCCGTTATCGAAACATTTCTTATCGCGGTAAATACCGATATTAAATTATTGTCCAGGCCTAATATAAAATGTTCCTGAAGTTCAGTGGCAAAACTTCCTTTCATTTGTTCCTGAAAGACAAAACACATTATAAGCCGAACTCAGGCAATACTTTTTTTCAGGCAATGCTCAATACTCACAGACCAGCTCATTTCTCACAGTGCAGCATCCACTGATCTATTAACAATTGATGTATTTCAGGCTTTCATTAAAAATAAATAATGAATCAGCAGATCTCTGCTCAGGTTTGGAACAAATACAGGTTACACACAAGTTCCAGACTTTCTCTTCACTATTAGCTGGAAATATACAGCAGTAAGCTAACTGTAGCTTCTTCCAGCCTTCGCTGTTGAATATTTTCTGTCATATTCTGTTGCAGACTCGGACAAATGACAAGCAGCAGCCAATGTTACGGAATTTCAATATAAACTTATGGATATAAGAACCGTGTAGTTGCTTCTTATTGGCAAGTAAGTGTGCATTAATTTTTAAATTAGTATAAATAACAGATCAGGTTATCCCTGCATATATTCAGAGTCGATTGGCCACAGTGTTGAATCAGAGTGCAGTTACTATTACTAATCGATTACGGTTGAGCTTTAAAGCACTGGATCTCAACACAGTTTGAAAGTTGAACACTAAAAAAAAAATATTGAAATTACTGAAAATTATGACTAGTATACAGGATGAACTGGTATATACACCGACAGGCTAAAAATCACAAGACAGGAACTAGTATTGTGTAGGACCCCATCTAGCCTCGACATAGTGTACTCGACATAAACCGTCCATCTCTGCTATAAAGAAAATGCTTGACTGTACAAATGTTTCAGTCTAACCTCAAAAGCCAAGATTGTCTGAATCGCCAACACTAATTGGAAGGCTGTTCCATAGATGTTGGGATCTATAAGAGACTGATCTGCCCCCTGCTGTAGCCTTCATTATTCGAGGTATTAGCAAAGAGCCTGCACCTTTTGATTTAAATAGGTGTGGTGGATCATAAGAGAGTAGATTTTCGCTCAGGTGTAAGACTTCACTGCTTTCAGGTATATAGTATTAGTGTAACAACCTGGAGCCAGGAGTACATGCCCCACACCAGTGTGGAACCACCACCAGCCATTGCTGCTTCATGGGGTCTGCACCACCTCAGCCAGAAACCATTAGCACTGTAACTCGTCAGACCAGGCCACATGTTGACAACCCTCTAGGGTCTGGTTAGCACAAGCCCAGATGAAGTGGTGTGTCTGGTGTCATTAAAACTGTTTGAAACTGGAACACTGGTTCCTTTTGTAGGGGAGTCGCCAAGGCAACGGTAGTAAGTACATAAAAACATTTGATGGTCATTTTGAGATATGTTAATGGTGTCAAAGTAAATGTATCTTTATGTATATTTGTATTTTTGGCTGTATGATAATCAAATAGATTTTTTAAACCTGAATCTGGTTGATGGGACGCTACTTTAAAAGCCACAATTTACCTCTTACTGAGCTACAGCAAAGATACTCTGGGAAGAATGTTCCCAGAGTATTTTTCCGTAAGAGAACCTGAGCAATTTTGTCCATTGGATTTTAATTTCAGAAAAAAAACAAAACAAACAAACAATGTTTATTTGATATTCGTTTCAAAATACAAAAAGAAAACAGATTTATAAGTCATTTAATTTTTTTTTCTTTCCAGAAGAGAAAATAAAATCACAAAAAAAACAGGAAAAAAGTCATTTTTTTTGTTATATATTTTTCTGAAACCAGAAGTTTATGTTGTTATGGCAACTGGAGGCACCTAAAAGCACTGTGCTGTAATGTGCTTTTCTTTTAGCTGCGGTTTCTATTACTATTAACAGAGCTGTTGGTCAGTAGGACGGCTTTGGAGCCAGAGTCTGAAGTCATTTTACACATGGTGAATAGAGGACCGTCTTCTACAGCACCATCTGTGTCTATGTCTCATGACACCGCAGTCACACGTGGTCACGCTGTCTACACACTTGGGGTTCGAGTGCACATCTAAACCATGTTTTACGGTCGGCTTTTAGTACACATTGAAAATAGAGAAGAAATTAGTTTTACTCTCTCTCTCTCTCTTTCTCTCTCAGAGTTATTCTCTGTCTCTATCTCAGTTTTTTGCTTATTGACATTAATTACAAAATAAGTGACAAAAGTAGTGAATAAAGGTGAATGAATGTGTTAAAAGGCTCTGGCAAATTTACAAAAGGAGATCTGTCCATCTGTTTTATTTTGTCTCACCATGACCTACTGTTGTAGTAGATCTTTTGCACTCCGGCAAGCATTAGCATAAGAAAAGTGAACTGATGGCTGTCTGAGGTCTGTGAAGATGGAAGAGTGATGTCATCAGGATCCTGAAATTTGTCATACTAGTTTTAAACTAGCGCAAACGGTCAATGTGCACATTATATGAAATTACAACAAAATATTATACAAGAGAGTAAATATAAACCAGTCAGTGTTTTTGGGGCTGATACTGATCGCTAATCACTTTTCAGCACGAGCGGCTAGACAGAGACACTATATAACAAAGCCTGGCGTGTGAAGGGCGTATGTGAGTTTATAAGCTCACTAAGGCGGTTTTGGCTGGAAGTATTCTGACGGTCTGTATTAGAAACTGGAGGAATCTGTGACCGAGCGGGTTCGGACAGGATTTCACTTCCTAATCGTGCTAATCAGCTACGCTAAAGAAAAATCAGCCAATACTGATACACAGCTGATCAATGCTTCAATCTCTACATCAAACAGGAAGTTTAAAAATGGAATGTTTTCAGGGTCTGTTAGTGATAGGATGTCCTCATTGCAGAGTTCCGCAAGGATCCGTTCTTGGTCAGATTTTGTTTTCCTTCAACACCTTTGAAATTCAGGCATTGATTTTGATTCCCAATCACAATTTTCAGAGCACATTAAAAAAAAAAAGCTTATTCAACATTGCTGCTACCAAATGTGAAATATTGCTAAAATCAGACATATGCTTTCCACACAAAGGAAATTATTCATACTGTTATATCATCATGTTTGGACTAATGTAATTCTTTATTTATATACCACAGTCAAGGTGATACGACAAGGCTACGCTGAAAAATGTGGAGTAGGATATAAAAATAAATAAATAAATAAATAAAAACGTAGTAAAGTAAATAAATGTAAATTTGACAGTGTGTATATTGAAGTAAAGGTTCCTCATAATTCTCAGTGGATTTAATTACAGATTTACATACTAATAGTAACAGTAATTTAGAAATTCATTAGTAATGCTCATCTGCCAAATATTTGATTTATTATAGTATTAATTTCTTTAGGTGTGCTTTGCAGCTATGTGAGCGAGTGTGTTTGTGTGTGTGTGTGTGTGTGTGGCCTTCACGTTGGCCTTTAGAGTCAAATTTACAAGTGAATCTGATGACAAAAAATTACAAAGAAACACCAAGTAGAGGACAGAATATTATGAGAATTTCTTCAGTAGTAAATCTGTAATAGATTATTATTGTTGGTATCACTTTAATTATCTTCATTCTATTTAAAAAGTCAAAAAAAAAAAAAAAAAACTTCTCACAACCAAGATACAGTGAAATCTTCTACTGAAGTCTAACACAGGAGCAGGACCTATTATACTCAATATAATAATATAATATAACCTCCCCTCCCCAACCCCCCTGGTGTTCCTTATTGCCCCTGCAGGAAGTTGGCAACCCTACACCTCACACGCATCCTGAAAGGAAACTGTTAGAAATGCCAGTACTGTCAGCATGGTGTGTGAAGTCTGGCTTACAGATGTTCACATGACTGGGTTTCCCCTCAGACATCTTCATTACATCAATCTGACGTGATAGTTACTGGAAAAGGACGTGAAAGCTAACGTTCAAAATGCCGTCCATGTTTACGTCATAGATCGCCATTCGCCCTCTTCTGCATACATGAGCTCACACACACACACACACACACACACACACACACACACATCTGATAAGGTAGCAGAACTGTGATCAGCACCGGACATCGACAATGGGTTCCTTTTTACTATTTAGAAATCAGGGATACACAAGTTTTGCTCCCGTGACTCCTGAGGCTGTGACATCTTTGGGATTAGAACTCATGAACTTCTGATAATAGGCTGGGGGATTGTCAGGGGTCGGATACGGGACCGGTGTCAGTTTTCTGGCAAGCAGTCTAAAATGTGCCTCATAGTCATGTCTGTACTTATGTAATTCCCATTATCTGTTCAAACCGAATAGCATGTTTATTACTCATGCATAATCGTGCACACACATGCACACACACACACACACACACACACACTGCAGCGCACATGCTCACACACACTCGCCCGCACTCGCCCGCACTTGCGCACACACACACACACACTAGGGTGCACAAACTAGCGAACACACACTAGCGAGCGCACGCATGCGCACACACACACTAGGGCGCATACACTCGCACACACGCACGCCCACACACACACACACACTGCAGCACACATGCTCGCACACACTCGCCCGCACTTGCGCACACACACACACACTAGGGTGCACAAACTAGCGAACACACTAGCGAGCACACACACTCACACACATTAGGGCGCATACACTCGCACACGCAGCACGCCCACACACACGCCCACACACACGCCCACACACACACACACACACACACACACACACACACTAGCATGCACACACTAGCATGCACACTCGCACGCACGCACACACAAGCACTCACATACACACACACACACACATACACACACACACACACACACACACACACACACACACTGTAATAGAGGTGAACTGGAAGGTGAATTAGATTCTGGCTACAGGTCTGTGAATGGCCATATGTCCGAGTTTTGCTTCTGTGATTCTGGCAAAGTGCAGCTGGAGACAAACCAACACAACAACACACATCCTGTCACCATAAAGGACACACACACACACAGAAACATATTTTATGGCTTAAATACACACCGATTCTTCAGTATTTTGAATGAAAATTAATATACAATTATATTAATGAAAAAGATGATGTTTTTAAATATATATATAATTTAATATGTGTATATATTATTAAATATGTATTATTAAATATTCATTGATGTATTAATGTATTATTAAATAATAATAATGCCTCCCTAACCACAAGCCTACAGGGCAGCCGAGGGCTTGTGGTTAAGATAAGATTTGATCCCCACAACCGACAAGAGTGGACCGAAGTGCCCAGGGCACAAGTGTGTGTGTGTGTGTGTGTGTGTGTGTGTGTGTGTGTGTGTGTGTGTGCATATGTGTAAGCTTTACTGCACGGTTGGGTCAAATATGGAGGTTTATTTCTTTACACAGTGGTCAATGAGTGGTTTATATCACTTTAAGTTATTATATGCTAACCCCCTCTTATAAAACCAGCTCGGTATCGTCCTTTAACGGCATTTTAGTTATAAATATAATAAACCCAGACAGCTTCTAGTTTCCAAACAGGTGTGTGTGTGTGTGTGTGTGTGTGTGTGTGTGTGTGTGTGTGTGATCATTCTGGAGCTGTTACAGTGTTACGGCCCACAGAGGTCCAAACTTCACTTGAGTCCAGTTAAGGCATCAAATATTCGGAGCAATAAATAAATAAATAAATAAATAAATAAATAAATCTGGTTAATTCTGCAGAGTTGCTGATGGGTATTGTGTGCCGCAGCAGGTCCCGTAGGCAAGCTGACACATGCTAGTTAATGAATCTGGAATTGCTGTGATTGTGCAGTGAAACACTCTCAGAGATGACTTGATGCGTCTGATGACGGTGTTATGAGGCTGTACCCGGGCTGCGAGCGCAGTCTAAAGAGGAGCTGCACAAATCTTATTTATCAAAGTGTCTGGAAGACAAAGCTGCTCAGTCACACATTCCAAATTGCCTTGCTTGTGTACGGTCATGCTAATTAGTGTACAGATACGCCTCCAAATCACCACATGTGGGAAACTAATGTAAAGTTTAACGGTGGGCCAGCCGTGGCCTAGTGGTTAGAGGACAGGTCACGTGACCCGAAAGTCGCCGTTTCGATGACTGAGTTACCCTCGAGCAAGGCACCCAACTCCTCCAGTTGCTCCCTGGGTGCTGTGCCCCCCCGTCTGCTCCGGGCAAGTGTGTACACTGCCCCCTAGTGTTCACTAGTATGTGTGATTCACGGCATGGATGGGTCAAATGCAGAGGTCACATTCCTCTGTTTGCAAGCACAGTAAGCAAATAGTTCACTTTCACTTTCACTTTAACAAAATGACGGATGTAGAGTAAATAGAATAAAAACAAAAGAGTTTATTAGACACAGTTATGAAAAATAAGATCCACCTTAAACCTACCAGTTGAAGTCCCACTGAAAGACCCGTGTGTTCCACCACAACATTTAAGAAACTAAAAGCGAACTATTGAACCATGAATTAATTGATTAATTAATTTGAACCATTGAACCTCCGCATTCAATCCATCCGTGCATTAAAACACTTGCCCGGAGCCGTGGGCGACCCCATCTACATCACCACCATCTGCCTCAGATGCTCTGAAGTAGCAGAAAACAATGAACACCATACTTCCTGTAGAACGGTCCACAATTCCAAGGTGTAGGATTTCTCTGTTCCACAGTGCACGGAATGTTGACTTGGTGACGTGGTGTGACCGACTAAACCCCAAACTCGGATGAGTGTTCCTCTAACCATAATTTGGCGTCTCTAGAAGTGTGTGGATGTTCATTATCCTTTTAGACTTTACCAGTTCTTCCTGGTACTTCAGTGTATTGGGGTGCAACCATATTTGCTATACTTACCCCAATACTTCCTTTTCTCATTCTTCTCACCTGCAGAAATATTTATCACCATCAAGCGGCGTGTAATGTTCTACCTTACCTTTATGATGCATCTTTACCCAGTCCCTTTAATGAGCCACTTTAATAGACCTTTAGGTTCAAGTGGTGCACATTTTCAAGGCACATTACTCTGATATAGGTAGAACATTTCCTAATTTGTGTCATTTCTCGGAAATGTGAGTGAGTGAAAGTGAATTTACTCTTCTACATTTATCAGACCCCTGATCCAGAGCGACTTACCAAAGTGCTTAGAGCTTAAATTCTTGGATTATCTGAAGCTAGTGAAGGTAAATCAGGATTCAAGAACTCAAACCAGAACCCTACTAGAAAAGAGTCATGTAGTATCAATCATCAAGTCCAAAAACGTTCTACACTACAATAGTCACAAAGCTGAAAAAACAAGACAAATACAGTTTGCAAACAAGTTTCTTTTACCACTGTGTAGAGGAATTCACCTCCGCATTTATCGCATCCGTGCAGAGAAACACACACATACACACTACTGAACACTAGAGGGCAGTCAGCACTCATGCCCAGAGCAGTGAGCAGCCCCTTCATCCACAGTTAGGGGGTAAGGTGCCTCGCTCATGGGCACTTCAGTCGTTTGCTGAATGACTTAATTGAACCTGGGACCTTCCGGTTCCAATGCAGGTTCCTTGACCACAAGCCTACGGCTGCCCCATCAAACACATCAACATCGACCACTGATGAACATTTACTAAGTTATTCACTAGACGAGGCCTAACATGTAACACAGAAACAATGTAATCAGTATCGGAACTGAGAAAAGCAATGAAACATATTTGTCCTTGATAAACTTGGTTTTATATTAGTTTGATATATATATATTTTACAGTATATTAATATGAGCAAACGAGTAAGTCCATCAGATATCAGCAGTAGGCTGAAATCAGGCACTCTGAATGTAGTCTCTATCGGATTTCTCAAGCGTGCGCTTCTGCTTTATTAGTCATTTCGCCTGGAGGCGGAAGCATTCATATAATTGCACCGAACTGCAAACCTTGCTCCATTGATATATATATTAATCCAAGCGTCTAACATTTGAGATTTTAATTTGACATTTTCATCATTTTCTTTGAGCAAATGAATGTGGAACTGCACTCTCGGTATTTGAGAAATGCAGACGAACCTCCAGCGAGTCTGTTTGTGTAATCTCTCATACAGCCTTGAGGCAGATCGATTCAGATTTATTTCGCTTTTGATTTCAGACATTTACTGCAACACGGTGTTCTTGATACGGCTTCAGAGGTTTCAGACAGGATCCTCTGAGCACCGCTAATGCTCAGGAATCTATTACGAAGCTGTTCAGGTGACCTACGGACCCTCTCAACCACCGCGTTTTTACTTTAGACAGGAATTAAAGACGATGACTATTCATGAATATGCAGATGAGAATCACCCACATACTCACCAGCTGCTCAGATATGCTGGTCAGGTAGCTAACTGCTTTTTAAAGGTCCGGGTGCATAAAATATAAAAATCTCTTGAGGATAAAAGGAACGGAATAGTGACACCATCATCATTTAACCGTAACTGATGAGTTCGTGGCTATAAACAAGCCAAACTCAAGAGGTTTGTCATGTTTTGCAGTGTTTAACATTATTACGTTTGACTGGTGCCATGAACTCTTAAAGTGACAGGACGTGAACCACTTATTGACCACAGTGCTTGCACATAGAGGAATTTATTGCCACTGGTGGGCCCCTGAACAAGGCCCTTAACCCTTGACTAGTCAGCTGTATAAATGAGACCAAATGTAAGACACTAGATAATAGCGTCTGCCGATTTTCCAGTTAGCAACTGATTTTAAGGCTCAGCGACTAATGATGGAAAGTGAAAGTGAACTGTCGATCTGCTGTGCACAAAGAGGAATCTGACCTCTGTATTTAACCCATGAGTGACTGAGAGGTGTACTAAGGAATTCGAGTTCCTAACTTGTGATAATCGACAGTCAGAAAACGTTTCAATTTTTACAAATTAAAGAAATACAGATTAAAAGATCATTGTTTAGCCCCGCCCTTGTTTAGCCCCGCCCTTGTTCATCCATGCTGTTCAGAAACTGTCGTAGGCGTCGCACGTGTGACGTTGGTGGTGGACGACAACACTAGTAGATGCACTCACAGTAAAGCAAAAATAGCAAAAAGGGGGTGTTCAATTTCCTTATGATATCAGGTGGTGCTTACCCTTTACATTCATTCGTGCAGTGAAACACACACCAGTGAACACACTTGCCCTGAGCTGGTGGCAGCCCCAAACCACGGCACCTGTGGAGCAGTTGGGGAGGTTGGGCGCCTTACTCAAGGGCACCTCAGTCATGTCTTACCCTATGTAAGAATCGAACCTGGGACTTTCTGGTTCTGGTTCCCTAAACACAAGGCCACAGATGCCCCCCACAAGGCCGCGGCTGCCCCTAATATCTCCGTCCTTGTAGCTCTTCTCTGGTCTCATGAGCTGCCTTCAGCTAAATCATTTACATAAACCACAACAGCGGATCGATCCAATCTTCCTCATCCTGTTCCTAACTTTACAGCTTCTTCAGATCACCCAGACAACACAGATTAATAACAGATTTAATAGTTTGTGTCGTGTTTTTTTTTTCTTTCAGACAGGAACATACGCTATCGGGGCTGTTTCAGAAGACCCGACAGTACGACCGCCGCATCACTGATCCGCCTGGTTCAGCCTAACCTCACCTCCCAGACGTGCATCGAGGCTTGCATGGACAAGGTGCTGCGTCCCTGCTGTCTTCCTTTCCAAGTCACCATTTGTCAGCTCATACCAGTGGAAGATTAGCATTGATTAGCCTTTTTCCTGGCGTCCACACCCAGAGTTAGGCACAGAGTTAGATTTCTTCTGGTGCGGCCCTTGTGAAAACAATCTACTTGTTTTAAACATTAACGTGGCCCTTAAGACAATCAATTAATGCTATAATCAATTGTGCATTCTACTTGCTGAGTGGTGTTATTCCGGGGTAATTGGAGAACCCGCGGTTAGATGGTAATGCTTTTGCTACGCTTTGCCCACAGGGTCAATTGATTGTCAACTGAGAAACTAATTTTGGTGTTTGGAAGTGCTTTCTGCTAATAGGATCTAAAAATAAACGCAATAGCATGCAACGATACACAGAAAGGCAAACATCTCAGTTTGAGTAAACGTCTCGGCCGTGTGTCCATCATTTATTTATTTATTTTATTATAATTATTACAGATGTCTGAAAGACACGAGCGAAAGCTAAGCTCCACTCTCTCTTTCTCTCGTTAGGAGTTTCCTTTAGCCATGCTAAGCGCTACCGAGTGCTTCTGCGGCTTTGCTACTCCAATTTTCTCCCTCCACGATCCGGTAAATGAAGAACACTGCGCTCAGATCAACAGCAGTCTGATGACCGGAAAACCACACCTCTACTTCTTACAGGTCTATCAGACGCCTGTGCAGGGTAAGCGCTCTAATCGCTAATCAACTACGCAAACACGTCCGAGGTTTCACGGCAGATTCAGTGTCCAGAGGCTTTTTTTTTATAACAGAACACCATATCATAGTCTTATCAGCCATAACATTAACACCGCCTGCCTAAACATCTCCGACTCATTGAGGTATGGACACCACAAGACCTCTGTTTCTGTGGTATCTGGAACCAAGACATTAACAACAAATCCCTCTGTGAATCTTCTCTGGGATTGGATTGGACCAGACACACTAACATTCCTCCACAATGAGTCTTGGGTGTCCTTGACCCCGTCACTGGTTGACCAGTTGTCGTTCTTTGGACAACTTTCAGTCAGTACTTACCACTGCATACTGGGGTGCACTCCACAAGACCTGCTGTTTTTAGAGATGCTTTGACCCAGTTGGCCAGCCATCACAATTTTGTCCTCATCACTCAGATACCTGCTTCCAACACTTTTACATTTTGCATTAACGGCAAGAGCTACTTACAGTTATCTCGTTTTATACAACTGAACAGTTAAGGGTTAAGGGTTGAGGCCCAACATTGGCAGCTTGGTGGCGGTGGTGGGATTCGAACTCATGACCTTCTGATCAGAAGTCTGACATCTTAACCTTAACTATCTTAGCTGCCACTGCCTTCAGTCTTGAGAACCGACTGTTCGCTACTATTTGTTAGACACTGGATTGTGATGGTTAGACGACTGAGTCGGAGTGTTTCCAAAACCATAGTATGCAGTTGTTAACAAAAGTCTTCCAAAAAAGGACAATTGGTCATCCAGAAACAGGGTCATGGCTCCACAGGTTCAATCATGCACACAGGGTCTGGTCCGATCTTGCAGAAGATCCACAAAGGTATACGTCTTGGAGCAAGATATCCCAGAACCCCTTCAAAGGGCAGATGGAGTCCATACGTTGACAAGTCTTCCCCTCTCCAGTTTAGTGTCCACTGTGTATAAGTGAGATCGGGGACGTGAACGTCACCCCCTGCATCATCAGCACTTCTATTGACAGCAGTTGGGATTCGCACACGTTGGGCAGGGGACCTGGTTCAGGTGGCTTGTGCGTGAACCAGCAGACAGAATAGCGTTTACTATGACAAAGCAGCGGTGGTTAGACTGTAATCTGTGAGGAACTTTCAAAACAGTAACCCGTTACAGCGTCTGGAATAAAGGCAGCGCTACGAAACGTTAAACATGTATACTCAGGCTGCGATGAAGGCTAGGCTAGTTCGGTCGTATTAGTAGGTTAGCTAACATTTCCACACAATGCCACTGGATTAAAAACAGCTCACACAGACATCCTAGGGACATTTTAAAGCCAGATTTTGTAATATGTATACACATGTAATGGTATTAGCTTGAAATCATTTTACATTCAACCCTTTTTATTTATTTTTATAGCTAGCTAAGGTGGCAAATTAGCTTTAAAAGAAATTAGCTTAATTAGCCAACGTCATACGGTATCCAACAGCAAGAGAGCATGTGTATATACAGTATGTATACAGTACAGTATACTGTATATAATGCTTAATGAAGGGTTTATAAAAGGTATCTGTGTAAGTGAAAACAGAAGCTGAGGTGAACGTGGCAGTCAAGTCGTAGGTGGCGGCGGCCATGTTTGTAGGTTGCAGGGAGTTTTGGGAGTCCTGATCAGTGTCCTTTTAGAACTGATTAATATTTAAAGTTTATTTGACTCAAAGTTTTAATTGGGCATTAACCTAATTAGCTTCTAGTTAGAAGTATTATTATTATTATTAATGTTATTATTATTATTAGTGTTTGTATTGCTGCTAGACTTTGGATATGTAATTTTTTGTATTGATTTTCTCCCTGACTTGGACCTTCTCAGTTCCTACCCATAAAAAATCTCTCACCATTATATAACAGCCACCAACCAAGGAAGGCAAATGCTATTATGTGCTTCCACCGACACCGAGGCAGTCAGGGGGTGGTCTAACACACACTCCAAAAGTGCTCTCACCCACTTCTGCATACATGAGCTTACAGATGCCTCTGATTGGCTAGCATCTCCGTGATTCACAGTGGAAAGCGAGCATGCCACGCCTCCTTCCCTGAACCAATTCAACTCATTTCCACGTCTAGTTCTGCTGCATAGACACCCAGTTACGTGTAGTTTTAACACCATCCAGGTGTTAACTTGCACGTTTGTCACGTGTATCGCCATCCAACACGTTTGTCTATGTTAGTTTACCCACCCCGTTCTATGCTCTGGTCATGTTTGTGTGTTTGTTCACTCCGTGATGAATAACGCAGCGTTCCTCAAACAGACTCCAGATGTACAGAGCGAAGATTCCTGCCCGAGAAATCCAGCCGCTTGGTGGCTCTGTCCAGTTTTCCTGGAGCAGGAAACACATGGGTCAGACACCTGATCGAACTCGCTACTGGATATTACACAGGCAGCTACTACTTTGATGGGACCCTTTATAACAGAGGTAAAGAGACCTGACATTTTCTTCTAACTGTATTCATTTTATAGCATGCATACTATATTATACAGTATACTATAAAAGGGTGGTGGTGGTAGTGGTGGTGGGGGGTGTTCTAGAACACAGAGTCCTTACTCAGTCTCTCGGCACTGAAGGAAATAAATCGGGAGGTCGGTCAGATTTGAGAGCCCTTATTATTATTATTACATACATAAAGAAATGAGGTTTTTCACTGAAACATGATTTTACTGCTTGTACTAAACGTAATTAAAACACGTTTCTAATGACCAGCTTTAATTATTCATGTAGCATTAATTATGAAATTACAAGATGAGATCTGCTGAGGATTTTGGCACTGACTGGAACTCTAATAGCAATTTAACAATTAAAATGTGCAGTGTTTTAAATACGGCTTTGGCAACATTCCAGTCATCAATCCGAACCAAACCGTCTCACTAGATTTCCCAGTTTCTCGCTTTTCTTTATTTGTATAAAATGTTATTACTGTGATATTTTTATAATATTATCCTTAACCACAGTATACATCTAGTACTACATATGTAGACTATTATATTATTATACAGCATATACAAATACACCCTTTCCTTGTTGTTTATTTCTTAATTTTTTCTTAATATGCAGTATATGTTCATGATGTGCACAGTTCTACACTGTACAAAAAAAACTGTAATTTTTTGTAACATAGTTAACATCTAAAATAAATAAATAAATAAGATTATTAAAACAGGTCAAAATGAAACCATCAGGAGCAGTGGCACTTTAGTTTAGGGCAGTCGCGTTTAGGGAACCGGTCTCGCGACAGGAAGGTCCTGGGTTTGATCCCCACCCAGGGCAAGACATGACTGAGGTGCCCTTGAGCAAGGCACCAAACTCCCCCAACTGCTCCCTGGGTGCTGTGGTTTGGGAAAAGCCCCAGACCACGGGGCCCACAGAGCAGTTGTTGGGGACTTAGGTGTCTTGCCCTTGAGCAAGACACCCAACTCTTCCAACGGCGCCATGGTTTGAGGCTGCCCCCTGCTTCAGGCGAGTGTGTTGACTGCCCCCTAGTGTTCACAGCATTCAGTAGACGCCCTTATTGGTACATTTTTGTTATATCTTTATCTACTAAGTGAAGCGAAGTGAAAGGGAACTGTTTGCCTACAGAGGAATGTTAAACACACACATAGCAGTGAACAATAGGGGGCAGTCAACACACTTGCTCAGAGTGGGGGGCATCCCCAAACCATGGCACCGTTGGGGGAGTTAGGTGTCTTGCTCAAGGGCACCTCAGACATCAAGGAGCAGCCATGGCCTAGTGGTTAGGGACCTGGTCTTGTGACTGGAAGGTCTCTGGTTCGATCCCCACCCAGGGCAAGACATGACTGAGGTGCCCCTGAGCTAGTGAAGGTTTCACTGCACAGATGGGTTAACTGCTGAGGTCACATTTCTTTGTAGGCTGATTCCATAAACGTTAACTGCTGCTAGAGGTACATACAGCACCTTCCTTGTGATACTGTTTTATGTATATAAGTTTTATTTTATTTCGGAAAAATATGTGATCGTTGTTGTTTTTTTTTTTTGTTGGGATTTTTAAATATATATTTTCTATTAATGTGCATTTAATGTGTATTATTGTAATGTGATCAAATTAATAAAATACTGATTTTTTTAAATGTAAAAAATAGTAAAATACATAAATTTATATTTTATTTGTTTAGTCGTTTAAAAACTAAAATATTTTTAAGATCTTAAATATAGCAGAGAAATCTAACTGAAGGATCTGACCAAAACTGAAAGTCAAACACTTTGCTCATATCCATCAGTGACCTGATATCATTAGTCTGATGAGTGAAGGAGAAGCTCCGTTACTCAGATTACTCAAAGCTTCATGTCTTTAGAATGAGACATGTCTCGCAGATTCGCCCGTGTCTTTCTGGCACCGCATCTCAAACCTCTGTCCTTCTCTTCAGGCTTCAAGGGCGAGAAGGATTACTGGAAAAGTGGACGCACCATCTGTGTGAAGACGCACGAGAGCGGCAAGCGAGACGTCGAGATGTATGACTCGGCCATCTTGCTGATCAGAAACCCGTACCGCTCGCTCATGGCAGAGTTCAATCGCAAATGTGCAGGACATCTCGGCTACGCCTCGGACCAGCACTGGAAGAGCAACGGTATGTTCACCACATGACATATTACACTGTCTGACTGACAAGTAAGCAAATAGATAGATAGATCGAGACAGACAGACAGACAGACAGATAGATAGATAGATAGATTGAGACAGACAGACAGACAAACAGGTAGATAGAGACAGACAGACAGACAGTAAGA
>JAOVVF010000048.1:23829172-23842433 GCA_028565595.1 Duopalatinus emarginatus
TTTTGAGGGAGCATGCAACTGGCATGCTGACTGCAGGAATGTCCACTAGAGCTGTTGCCCTATGAATTTAATTTTCATTTCTCTAACATAAGCTGTCTCTAAAGGTGTTTCAGAGATTTAGCAGTACATCCAACCATCCTCAAAAACACAGACCACATGTAACCACACCAGCCTTGGACCTCCACATCCAGCATCTCCACCTCCAAGATCATCTAAGACCAGACACATTTACACAAATTTGTGAACAATATATGAAAGAAAAAGGCCTTTTGTGTACATAACAAAAGTTCGGCTCATGCAAAATGGAAGCAAAAACAAAAGTCCTGTGTTTATATTTTTGTTCTATATAAAATTGTTATAAATTAAATTCTTTAAAATATAATCCCAAATTCGAATCATGATGATGCCATGGCTATGAGGGACCAGGAGTCCAGGAAAGCAAAATTGCCCATGCTCCCTGGACAGAACGGGCTGTCCTATGCTCTCTGTCCTGTCAATCACAGTGACCGTAGCCACTCATGGGTATCTGTGAGCTCAGGCATGACAAAAGTGGTAGATAGCGCTTTCCACAGAATGTGTTATACAGAACAATGATGAAATATGTGATGGCATTCACCATCCCCAGATGCTAGCTGTTTTATGATAGAGGAGACCTAACTGTTGGATGGGAATTTGGCTAGGAATAAAATAAATTAGCTAGAAAATGGGGAATAAAGGGCAAAAATATTTTTCATTATGATTAAAAAAGTACACTGAGGTCATAAGGATTTACTCGATTTTGTGTAGAGACAAAGTATGAGGATTTATAAAGAATGCTTTATTAAATCATCCATGCTGTTTGACATAAAGCCAAAAATATTTATGTAATGCTTGTAAGAGTTATGAATATCCTGTGTAGTCGCAACTGCTTTAACTGATGTGTTACTGATGAATTCATAACTCATGATTGATGATGTTTTTCTCCAGCTTTGACGTGTTTGTTTTTTATCTTTCAGTTATCATCATGTGCATGCATTCGGTGCTGATTGGCGGTGTAAAGCAGCTGAATTTCCTGTTAAAGGCCTACGACATGGGCTTAACAAGTGGCAGCTATGTCTTTATACCATATGACACTTTACTCTACAGCCTGCCCTACACTAATGTCTCCTATTTTGGGATTCTGAACAACACCAAGCTCCGTACAGCGTATGATGCAGTGCTCACCATTACAGTGGCATCAGATCTGATGTCCTTCAACCAGGCCTTTAATAAAGCCAAAGATCAGCAGGAGTTAAGCATAACCCAGGATCCTCAGCAGGTGAGGACAAGTGTGATTAGGCTTGTTTGTAAATGATATCAAACTAAAGGCTGGTTGATCATAACTCCATTGATGGATTGCATCTGAATTTCTGAATGATTTTAAGGTTGATTTCAGACACATTTTCCAAAATCAGGGTAATTTGTTCCAATATTAGTCCCCAATTTTGGACAAGGGCCAAATTGTGATGGCTAGAAAACTGGGTCAGGGCATCTCCACAGCACGTACTGCAGGGTGTTCCCAGTATGCAGTGGTTTATACCTACCAAAATGTGGTCCAAAGAAATGCCAATTGGTAAACCAATCAAAGGTTTATGGGCTTCCAAGGCTGGGGTGGCGTGTAAAAGGCTAGCAAAATCAGACATATTCTAGCTTCAATACGAACATACAGATTGACTCGCAGTGGGATGGACCGACCATCTATGACATCTTGGACTCACATGGGTAGAGGAACTGATCTATACCTTTGCTATTTGGTGGACCATGATGGCGCTCCAGCCTCAAGGGATCTTTGAGGGGGGTGGGGGGCCAAAGCTAGCCTACCAGGTCTGGATCCATTCATTTGTTGTTAGCATTTTGGTCCAAATACCACAAAACACCTGGTTTTAATGTTATGGCAAATGTGATTGTCACACCCTCCCATTTAGTAGGCCAGAATCAGTTCCTAGTGTAGACTTATGTATTTAGGCCAAATAGGAAACTGCCCAAAAACACATTTAGAATTATATGACAAACTATTATACAATCTTTCCTATATTCCCAAATTTCAGGTTTCCCCCCTTTTTGGTACGATCTACAATGGTCTTTACCTCCTTGCCAAAGCCATGCACAACACCAGAAGAGCTGGTCAGTGGTTCTCAGGAACCAATCTGGCCTTCTATACACGGAATCTGACATTTCCTGGCTTCAACCAAAACATCCAGATTGACTCCCAGGGTGACGGACAGACCAACTATGTCATCTTGGATTCGGATGGCTGGGGAACTGACTTATACCTTTGCTATTTGGTGGACCTCGGCTCAGATATGGTGCGCTATGCTGGCAGGTCCATCCACTATCCTGGGGGTTCTCCCCCTTCTTCTGACTCCAGCTGCTGGTTCAATCCTAAAACCATCTGCTCTGGAGGTACTTAAATAAGTGTGTCTGGGATAATAGTTGTTACAATGGGTACATGTGAATAAACCAAGGTTTCTAAACTAGAGGCCATGACCATGGGGTCACTAAAGAAACAAATATAAGTGAACACTAACCTTTATTTATTTTTTTTTTGATCCAAGGTGTGGATGTAATCTACGTTATCATAGTGTTCGCAATTGTCTTTATTTTTATTATTGGTGCCATTGGGATAAGTCTACTCATAAGGTAAGTCATGGCCATAGTTTTGTGTTGGAACAAAAGTTGATATACAAGGAACAGTCATTGATTATGACACTGATTATTTTCGCAGGAGGCGAATCCAACAACTCCAACTGGTGAAAGGACCCAACAGGATCTTACTTACTCTTGAAGATCTCAGTTTCATCAATCCCCAGCTAAGCAAACGGGTACTGTGTTCTTCAACCTGGTTTGTTGCTTGATTATATTCAAACCTTTAGAAGCTTTCCACCTGAAATTTGTCTTTTTCCTGTTATAAGTCAATGGTTGCGTGCTGCTCTGATATCAAAAAGGGGCATTCTTATTGTGAATATGGTAACAGTACATTGACATTTAATAGCAAAAATTATAATAATTCATGGATCTCAGACTTAAAGGAAGACAACCAAGTTTTCCAATTAGCACCTAAAACCCAAGATCAAGAACTTCTTTTCTAAATCCATCCCAGTTTTCAGTGACAATCATATGCAAATTATTGAGACGTCCAGCTTAGAAGTAGTGACAATGTTGGTGGAAACACTGGACTCTGAATGCAATACAGCCACATCACATTTACGAGATTTGGCTGAGCTAAATTAGAGATGAAGTGTGTGAGAATGTTTGTGCCAACATGAGGAGGAAAGCTAAAGCTTTGGAAGCTGATCTATTTGAGCAGGATGTACATTTACAGGATTTGGTGGATACCATTACTCAGCTCATTTATACAACCAAGCAGTTGATGGTCTTGAAGGGCTTTGCTCAGTGGAAGCTTAGTGCTGGTGGCATTTGAACTCATGACAATTTGACCAAAAGGCCATCATATTACACTGGACATATGGACATAGATAAAAATCAGGACAGGCTAAAGGACCAAAAGCACTATTGCATTGCCCACTTTAGGTAAATAAGGTAAATTTAGGGAGATGAGGCCATGGCTAAATTCCACAGCATCAATATAAGCAGGTAGTCAACGAGCATTGTAGATAATGTATAAAACTGTGAAAATAGGACAACATATCAATAGAAATGATAATAAAAATTGATAGAATAACCAGAACTTCTTGGGTTTAATTTATCTTTTCATAAACCATGTCAGAAAATCACCCTGGAGGAACTCAGCGACTCCAAAAGTCTCACCGATGAGAAAAGCATGAGATCGGCTGAACACTCGGTCAACAGTTTGGCAACTGCAACTCATGAGACCTCCAACGTGGCCGTCTATGAGGTGAGTAATAAAGCATTACTTTTGTAAATGCTCAATCTTTGACAGTTAATAATAAAGACTTGTTTTTTACAGGGCGACTGGGTGTGGCTCAAGAAGTTTGAGAAGGGTCAATTCAAGGAAATCAAGCAGAGTACCACCAAAATATTTACCAAGGTATCTGCAACAACGGCATTAAAATGGTCGGTGCTAATCACTAGAGTTTTCAACTTATTTGTATTTGTTTTGACTTTAGATGAAGGATCTTAGGAATGAGAATGTTAACCCGTTTCTTGGGTTCTTCTGTGACTGTGGCATGTTTGCTGTGGTCACTGAGCACTGTTCAAGAGGAAGCCTGCAAGACCTACTGCGCAATGATGATGTTAAACTGGACTGGATGTTTAAGTCCTCCTTGCTTTTGGACCTCATTAAGGTGTCTAGACTTAAGGGTGTCTTCACAATAAAAATTCAGAGAAAATAAATATATATAATTTTGTAATCTGTAAACTTGAGTATGTGTTAAATGATATGTAATGGTTTAAAAAGCCTTCGTCCTGTTTCCAACAGGGAATGAAATACCTTCACCATCGAGAATTCCCTCACGGCCGACTAAAGTCCCGCAACTGTGTGGTGGATGGACGATTTGTCCTTAAAATCACAGATTATGGTTTCAATGAGCTTCTTGATTCCCAACGAGCTCCAAAGGAGGAACATTCACCAGAAGGTACAATCCTACTGTCTTTTCTATCAATAAAGTTTAATCAGCACCAAAAACTATCACCTGCCAACAAGCACAGGATCAGGCCTACCCTTGTTCCTCAGATCTCTTCTGGACAGCTCCTGAACTTCTCCGAGACCTTGAGAGCCCACGAAAAGGGACATATAAAGGTGACGTGTATAGCTTTGCCATCATACTCCAAGAGGTGGTCGTCCGTGGTAGTCCATACTGTATGCTTGGGTTACCACCTGAAGGTTAGTTCAACATTTTCATTCTTAGAAAACATGTTTGTCGGTAGACTTGGTTGCATTGTGACAATATATTGTTGACAAACTTGATTGATAATGTCTTGTACTGCTTAGATACCATAACAAGACCTCTAAACTTGCTTCTTGTACTATCGGCAGAGATCATTAGGAAGGTGAAGAAGCCTCCTCCCATGTGCAGGCCTACTGTTGCTCCAGACCAGGCGCCATTAGAGTGCATCCAGCTAATGAAACAGTGCTGGAGTGAACAGCCTGACAGGAGACCCGCCTTTGACGAAATATTTGATCAGGTAGGCTGGCAGAACTGCATTAGTTTAGTAATTACAGGGTCACCAGTCTGGGCTTCCCATGAGTGCCATGTCAGAGGATATAAGCCATTTAATAGCCAATCTGGACAGATGCCAGATTATGTGGGAAAAGCTGACTTGCTGTGTTCTCCTCTTAGCATATTGACCTGTTGTGTAGTTAGTTGGCAGCTTGAATCCTTTCCTGTGCTTTAGGAATCGGAAGAATCTGAAATGTATTTTTCAACATTCACTTTTATATGTATATATTCGGTTTTACCCCTTTCACAGTTCAAGCTTATAAACAAAGGCAAGAAGACCAACATCATAGACTCTATGCTGCGCATGCTGGAGCAGTACTCCTCAAACCTTGAGGATCTAATTAGGGAGAGGACAGAAGAGCTAGAAATCGAAAAACAACGGACAGAGAAACTCCTGGCTGAAATGCTCCCACCGTAAGAATGTATTAAATATATAAGATGTGATGCTCTAATAAAACGGTATGCATTTATTCACATAAATATAGCTGGGTCTTTTTGACCCCCTCCAAACACCACGGATGGTGAGAATAACAAAGATACTATCTTGAGTCTGGTGGCCTGGCGGTGCCACGGGTAGTGTGTTCTACACAGCACCAGGGACCTGGGGTTGTAGTATTTGTTCTTTACTCTTGTCTCTGTCTCGAGATCATTTGATTTTTCACTGGGTGCTTCCCACCTCTTGAAAAACACATATGGTAGGCAGAGTGAAATTGCCCATGGTTGAGTCAATGTCAGGGTATGTCATACCCTGTGATGTATTGGCACCCTGTCCACGGGGTATTCCTGCCCTGCTCCCAACAATTCTGTGCGGGCTCCAGACAAACCGTGATCTTTTATGGATTTTTCATGTAAGTGAAACTATTGCCCCAGAACAAGTTTTGCCTCCCAAGGCATGACAATTAGAAACTAACTGTAACAATAGGACTGTAACCCCTAGGAGTAGGTACAACTGTAACCCCTAGGAGTAGGTAACAGTTACCCTACTTTCCCAGACTGTCCACCCTACCTGCAAACATTGATCGTTGATGGCAGAAAAAAAGCAAGAACTAGGAGTTTTTCAGAAGCATGTCATCAACCTATGGCTATACTCTATATATTACAAAACAGAGACTTGCAAGCAATGCCCCATTAAGTTCCAAGTCAGAATATCACCAATTTTGGTTTTCCCAGCTAGGAAACAAGATGGCCAGAAAGACCTTGATTTGATCAAAGCACCCTGGTGGATTCTTCCTCATAGTATTGCATACAGTACTCTACCACATTGTGGTGCCACTGCAGGGAATGTGTGTGCTTCATACCTCCAGGGTTTTGATCCATGCTCTCCAGGTGCTCCGGTTTCCTTCTTATTCCCAAAAAAACACACATAGAAGAATGTGGTAAATTGCTCTAGACTAAGTGTATGGGTGTGTATGATACCCTGCGATGAATTGGCACCACATCCAGAGGTATTCCAGCCTCGCACCCAATGATCCCCACAACAAAGTGTGACCCTGCAGGACGACGCAGATAAGAGAATGCCTGGCTGACTCTACCATAGTAATTCTCACCACCCATGGCAATTAGGAGGGGTAAAATAGAATGCTTACTATATACAGTGTGTAAATGTGGTTCTGTGAATCCTGCCAGGATAGAACAGTAGCTGTTAGGAAAAAAAGGGTTTAACAGCAATATTTATAGCAATACTTACTTAAGGTATACATACAGGTTATTCTCACCACAGCTCACAATTATGTAAACTTCATAGAGGCAGAGTTATGTTTTTTAATTAGAAATCTTACGTGACTGGTTGAATAAAACTTTTTAAAGATGCAATATGTTGGCAAGTATGTCCAAATTGTGAATTAAACCATTGCTTTAAATAATTCTGTGATCACATGTCTGACATCATGCAGATCTGTGGCTGAGGCATTGAAAACAGGGGCCACTGTAGAGCCAGAATACTTTGACGAGGTTACCATCTACTTCAGTGACATAGTGGGTTTCACAACAATCTCCTCACTCAGCGATCCAATCGAGGTTGTGGATCTGCTCAATGACCTCTATACGCTATTCGACGCAGTGTTGTGTAACCACGATGTATACAAGGTAAGCTTATTGATTTAGAATTGGTAAATATGAATTTAGTTTGGAATCCCCTGAAACAAAACCCAATGATTTGAACCTATTGTGGCAACTACAGCCACAGTAGGTTGTAGCAGAAGTGAAGAGTAGATGTGGCAAATTTTTCATGGGTGCAACCCATATTCTCAGCTCTGCTGCTCTTCCCACAAAAGCATGTTCGTAACATTTGTGGCACCATTTAAAAGGGAAATTAACAGGCTTTCCAACAGTATAAGAATTATTGCCAAGAAGCATTGTTACCAAACACAAAGTTTGTGCTATGTATAGTTATTGCCAACCCAGGGAAGTTTACTATGACCAGTTAGCAATGTGTTTAATTTACTTACAGCAAAATTCAATAGTATTCCATATTTACACAGCAAAGAATTCATGCATTTTTTCTGAATCCACTATGCTAATATGTTCTCAGTGTCTAATACAGTGTAACCGCACAGCCTATTTCCTCCAGTTTTCTGGGCAAACTGAACAAATGGTTTAAAATTACATTCACAAGTACTTCAATGTGTTCATCCCAGCAACCTGAAAATTCTTTTTCATGGTAGGTGGAAACCATCGGCGATGCCTACATGGTAGCCTCAGGACTTCCGAAGAGGAATGGGAATAAGCATGCGGCTGAGATTGCCAACATGTCCCTGAACATCCTGAGCTCTGTGGGATCTTTTAAAATGCGTCACATGCCAGAAGTTCCAGTCAGGATAAGAATAGGCCTTCACTCAGGTTGGTGGCTCCTGTTTGAACCTAGCACTTGACAGCTCATTGGGTAAAAAGTTACAATTCTGATCAGAAGGATGGGATGTGAGGTCAAATCCCACCATCACCAAGGTGCCGCTGTTGGGCCCTTAAACCTCACCTGCTTGATTGTATAAATGTGATAAATGTAAGTTGCTTTGGGTTACGACATCTTTCAAATGCTATAAATGAACCTGAAGAGTTTTTTATATTTGAAGCCATCCAGTTCATTGGACTCTCGTAACACTAGGTCAGGGTGTGAGGAAATGAAACTTTCCTTGAGTCCTGGGTTGAGACCTTGAAAACGAGTCCTTCCCCTGGAAAACACATATATTTATTTGCATTGATGCGATACTGGGACCAATCCAATAAAATACATCTGTTGTTTTATACTTTGGAACAAGACACTCAGATTGGAGGTGATGTGACCCACAGAAGCAGCTAATCATAATAATTATACTAAACTTTCTAAATTGTTGTTCTACTGTACAAATGAGGTCATGTAAATCAAGCTGTAACCTCGTCCCTCAAGACAGACATGTCTAGCGCCATATCTGTGTACAATTCTGTTCTAGCAGAGCATCCTTACCCCAGTGGATTGGTGTTAATTTACACCTCCTGACTGTTTTATGACGATTGTGTCTGTGCCTAATTAGTCTAAATGAGCACTGAACCTAAATGTAGGTACAAATCGACAATATCCAGGTGCAGTGAAATAACATGAACAAGATTTAACCAGACGAAACAAAATGAAGGACATTTCCATGTTCTGCATTGTGAAGTGCACTGTCTCTGTATAGGGTCATGTGTTGCTGGAGTCGTGGGTCTAACAATGCCTAGATACTGCCTTTTTGGTGATACAGTCAACACCGCCTCTCGTATGGAATCTACGGGACTGCGTGAGTAACTTCAACGTTTTGTCTTTTCTATTTTAATAAATTACTTCCTGATTTTGGATTTAAACTAAATACCAAGTAAGGAACAAAACATTCGGTGCATGCATTTATAGGAAATTAATCAATCACAGAATGGTGTAATTGCACGGAATGGTGTAACTGCAAATAATTCCTGTTACCACATGGGAATGTTTTCTAATAACAGCAGGACCTGGGGTGTTTTATTCCTCTTATACCACAGCAATTTTGATAGCAATGGTCAACTTTAATCATCAGTCACGTCACTTTCACTTTACTGTGGCTGTGATTAACCACAGACACACGGTTTTTGTCATATTTGAAACCAAACGTTATTTACTGAAGTGTCAGAAAAACTGGTACACCAGTCTAATACATGGTAGGTCTCAATAAGCACTAAGGACTGCAGAAATACGGAAATATTCTGTAGACAACTTACACCAGACTTCCTGCAGAACAGTCCACCATCCAGTTGTATTCCCAGATATGCACGTTGCATGGCATACCAGATTTGATGTGTTCAATAACATTGAGATCAGGTGATTTAGGTGTGAATGACTAAACCCCAAACTCACATGAGTGTTCCTTTAACCATAATCTGGTGTCTCTAGACATGTGTGGTGGTCCATTGTCCTGTTAGAAGAGGACAAACCCTTGAGAATGAATACAGGAAATGAACTGGTGGAACTCATCACACATAGTGTTCACCTGTCAGAGACGACTGTAGATGTACCAGGGGTCACATGGAATGCCACCCAAACACCCCATACCATTATGGAGCCACCACAGTTGGTTTTTTTTGTAACAGTCTGTATCTGTTTTTCTGGCACCCCAGTATATGTAATGATGTCCCTAATTTTACTGTCGGACCGCTTTAAACTAAAAAGACAGGTGGAATGATATACACAAGTGAAATGTCCCAGTATGGTTACATTATAGAAAATAAGGTCTGCTTGACCAATCAGATTAGTTATACACATTATAGCAGCTACAAACAATCGTTACTTATCTGCCCTGGAAACCTGCACTATAAACCTGATTATTTTTTTTAGTTACATAACGTTTAATCCCTTTATTAATAGTCTTAGACTGTGGAAGGAGTACATTACTAATCCCAGTGAAAGTTGATATTACCGTCCAAGCTGCTGTCACACACCAGCTGCTATAATGATGATGATGATGATGATGATGATGATAAATGATGTGATTTTAACCACCAGGGTCTGATTTGATTTTCTTTCAGCTTATAGAATTCATGTGAACATAAGCACTGTGAAGATTCTCCAATCACTGAATGAGGGCTACCAGATAGAAGTTAGAGGAAAGACAGAGTTAAAGGTACAGATCTGTTTGCTTCAGCTTAATTATATTAATATGTTTTTTTTTGCTACCGCATTCCCACAGCAGTATAATCTAGCTTATTTTCTACAGACATTATGGAAAGTCGATTATGATAAAAAATTGTCCATGCTCTTAGTGAGGGACAGGGTGTTATACTGTGTCCTTCATATCAATCCAGGTGAAACTAGCCAATTGTGGGGGTTTATAAGCTTGTGCATGCAGACTGGGCAGGAACATTTAACTCCTGGTCTGTTACTTGTTACTTGCATCAGTATCAGAGTAAAAAGATGTGGTCGGCTGGCTTCACAAGTCACAGAGGAGGCACATGATAGATTTCACCCTCCCTGGTTGTAGCTGTTGTATGATATGGTAGAGATACCTGATGGGTGTAAACTGGCTACAACTAAATACAGGAGAAAAAGACAAAACAAAAAGATAGAGAGAGAGAAAAACTCGACATTATTATTTCATCATAAACAGGCTTTTTAATCAGTACACGCTTATGTGATGATGTTGAATTTGATGTGTGATGTAACAGGGTAAAGGAATTGAAGAAACATACTGGCTTGTTGGGAAAACAAACTTTACGAAGCCTTTACCGAAGCCTCCTGAGATCAAAGCAGGGTAAGACGATGATTATATCCATTTAAAATTATCACTAGTATGAGGTTTATTAATGGTGCTTAAAAATTGTTGAATTTTTTACGCTGCTGAAAAAAATTGACATAAAATTTCTGAGATTCATAGTCTGAAATGTAGATAAATAAAGAAAACCAAATCAAACAAATAAGACAAAATGATTAGCTTTGGTCATTTAGTTATTGACAGAAATGATCCAGTATTATAAATCTGTGAGTGAACCTTTTTTTTTTTTTTTTTTTTTAAGAATTAGCAGATAATTTGAAAGTTAAATCTGCTCTAAGTGGGCACCCGGTTTTATTTAAAGAACAGGGAACTAGCCAGAAGGGTGGGGGTGGAGGGGGTGCATACCAAATACTTAAAGCAAACATTTAGTTTCATACTTTTAAAATGGCCAAGACTAACCTTGTTGTCTATTTAGTTTTATATGGTTCTTTTTATTTACCTTTAGGTGAGTTTCTAGTGAAATTTATGCATATAAATATATATACTGTACCCAGTAGTATTTATATAAATATATATAACATGGTACACTGTAATCATAGATGAATGTTTTCTTCTGAAATTAACTGATTTAAATCTGTGCACTGACTCTGAAATGGATGGTGACCTTTTGTGCACTAGGGACAACCACGGTTTGACTCCTGAAGAAATTGCTGAGTACAAGAGAAAGAAAGCTGAGAAAAAGGCTTGAGTGTTTGAGTCAGGAAGCACTGAGGTAGCGTCTAGGCCGCCGTGCCGTGTCGTGACCGTGACGTGTGGTGTTAAAGACGTCGCCGTGATTAGATTTGTGAAATCGGTGGTGTGGTTTGTTTGGTTTTAGTTTGGTTTTCTGTTGAGTTTTGTGCATGTGTAGATGTGACGTCCTTGATGTGGTGTGCGCTTCTGTGCAAAAGTTTGCGTACCTTAATGAAACCTGACCGAATTTTCAGACATGTTTAATATAGCAGGAAACAAGATAATAAATCTTAGTGTTGAAATATTAATCTATTTTTTTATATTGGTTTAAATGTTGACTTGTTTTTGGTCTCGTTCATCTTATGAAGGTTTTCACTGTTCATGTTAAACATAGCGAAGATCATTTGTAATCTTTAATTTTCATTGGTCGAGGTGGAGAGCACACAGACCCTCACCAAGACAGAGGTGGAAACAAGCGCAGGTGTTTTATTTAAAAACACAAACCTAACAAAGTCCAATACCCAATCTAAAATCCAAGATCCAGATTCAAAGACAGGCACAGGGTCAGGTGATGTGCAAACCAGCTTTCAAAGGCAGACAGGAATCAAATACACAAACAGGACAAAAAAACCAGAAACAAAACTAAGGTTTGGTTGGTGTGGTACAGTGGTAACATCATTGGCTCCCATGTGAGAGACCTGGGTTTGATTCCTGGTCTGAGCAGCCAGTCTGTGCTACACCAATAAGGGTCCTTGGGCAAGACTCCTAACACTACATTGGCCTACCTGTAATACCAATAACCTGGATAAAAGTATCTGCCAAATACCGTGAATGTGCTGGGTCATAATAAACCCATCTGGTCCCCCAGAGAACTAAAGAAAGAAGGAGGTTTAAGAAGAGACACACGGGGGCAGAACAGGGCAAAACAGGTGAACACAATCAGCTAATCAACAGACAACACAACTATGCTTCAGGGGACTGAGAATGGGTGGGAAATGAAGTTCTGGAGCAGAGTTATTGAACACAGGTGAAGGTCATTAGCAAGGTCAACAGAACACAAAACAGGTAGGGAAAAGACAAGTGAAATTTATGGGAATGGAAATGGGTGGGAAGTTAAATATTGTAGCTATAGACAGCCCTTTTGGTGAAGGCTTGAAGTAATAAAATTATTTTTTAGCAATCAATGAAGAAGCTGTGAAGAAACTTTTTCGGTTAGAGCGATTCAGGTTAGAGCGATTCAGGTTAAAGCAATTCAGGTTGTAGCGATTCAGGTTAAAGCGATTCAGGTTAGAGCGATTCAAGTTAGAGCAAATCAGGTTAAAGCAATTCAGGTTAGAGCGATTCAGATTAGAGCGATTCAAGTTAGAGCGAATCAAGTTAGAGCGATTCAGGTTAGAGTGATTCAGGTTAGAGCAATTAGGGATAGAGCGATTCAAGTTAGAGCGATTCGGGTTAGAGCGATTCAGGTTAGAGCAATTCAGGTTAGAGCGATTCAAGTTAGAGCAAATCAGGTTAAAGCGATTCAGATTAGAGCGATTCAAGTTAGAGCGCTTCAGGTTAGAGTGATTCAAGTTAGAATGACTCAGGTTAGAGCGATTTAAGTTAAAGCACTTCAGGCTAGAATGATTCAGGTTAGTTCGATTCAGGTTAGTGCGATTCAGGTTAGTGCGATTCAGGTTA
>JAOVVF010000048.1:23866090-23877620 GCA_028565595.1 Duopalatinus emarginatus
ATACTATACACTACACACTAATACTATACACTACATATTACATAATAATACTATACACTACACACTAATACTATACACTACACACTAATACTATACACTACATATTACATAATAATACTATACACTACATACTAATACTATACACTACACACTAATACTATACACTACATATTACATAATAATACTATACACTACACACTAATACTATACAGTACATATTACATACTAATACTATACACTACACACTAATACTATACAGTACACACAAATACTATACAGTACATATTACATAATAATACTATACACTACACACTAATACTATACAGTACATATTACATAATAATACTGTACACTACACACAAATACTATACAGTACATATTACATAATAATACTATACACTACACACTAATACTATACACTACACACTAATACTATACACTACACATTACATTCTAATACTATACACTACACACTATTACTATACAGTACATATTACATAATAATACTATACACTACACACTAATACTATACACTACACATTACATTCTAATACTATACACTACATACTTTGTGCTAATCTTAATAGTACGAGTTTGAAAAGGCTACTATGCAAAATATGAACATCCTACACAGTTTCTTACTAACAGGAAGTGATGAACCGTTGCTATGACAACACACAACGCAGCTGGCTAACGCCAATGGCGTAATCAAAAAATTAACAATAAAATGTCTTGTTTTTATCTTATTACAAATATTACATACAGCGCTATTATTTACATTCATGGCATTTAGCAGATGCTCTTATCCAGAGCAACTTACAAGGTTACTGGTATTACAGGAGGCCAACGTACTGTTAGGAGTCTTGCCCAAGGACCCTTATTGGTGTAGCACAGACTGGCTGGACTTGAACCCAGGTCTTTCGCATATGGGAGCCAATGATGTTACCACTGTACCACACCAAACACTTATTCACCATTCGTCTGAGTATTTTAGCCATACACATAGACGGATTAGTAAATTGAGGGAACAATTGTTTTTTTCTTTTCTACCATTATACTTCAGGGGCTCTGTATTTTTGCGATATTTAAGACTTATTTTGCAGACAGTTCACATTAAGCAGGTTGATGGAAGCCCGTCTTCTTCATGTGCCGTGACTCTGCTCTGTACCTGTAAAGCTGAGAACTGAGGTTCTGCCCTTGTGTCCCTCCTTAAACTCCAGCCTTGTTTGGCCTGGTTTTTTTGGGTATCCATTTTTAATTAACCAAGACACAATCTCTGGCAGCGGGACAAAAAAAGGTGGATTAGACGTACAGGATGGTGTTTCACACATAGCCAGTAATTCTGGTCTCTGAGCACAATGACTGCACTGTGGATAAACATAGACTTCTGCTGCAGCCTCCTATTTCATCTGACTATCCAGCTCATACCTGTAATGAGCTGTGTGTGTGTGTGTGTGTGTGTGTGTGTGTTTGCCCTGTGTTAAATGCAGCCTGTCCTACTGAAATTTGATCCCTCCTCAGTAATAATTGAGAGATTTTCCATTTACCCAGTTCTTTAGCGTGGGCACAAAGGGCCTGTAAACAGAACCGGGGTGTTTCTCTGCACCTGATGGACCGTCACGCCGGAATACAAGAACATCGGCAGTGTGAAACGTTCCTGTCTGTTCCGTCTGCGTCATGTGTGTTGTTGACATACGGATCGGCTTTGTCCCGGCGTCCTGCTGTGTCGATGGAAATGCAGAGCAGTAGGTGGAGATTAGAAGATTTGTGACAGCGTCACACTTTCATGGTCGGTCATGACGCAGGGTCTGATCAGTTACATCACGGCTGACGTCTATTAATTGTTAATTCATTGTTTAAGTTCCCTAATCCAGTGGTTCTGACCCGTTTTGTGCCTGCCCGGAATGTAGGTTGGGCTTCACATCCCTCTCCCTCTGGACTCAGCCTAAATCACACTCCAGCAACCTCTATTTCTCACCACACGGATACGATTGCACTGAAACTGTATTTAATCCTCTACCCATGTAAACAACACTCCTGACTAGACCTCATCCTAACAGGTATGATTGTGGCTAAGCAGCTCTGCCATGCTAGCATGCTAGTACAGACTTGATGCCGACAGTGATCGAGATTTTATGGATTAGATAAAGGAAGAAAAACATTCTTTTGCTTGCTTTGATAGTGAAAGTGAAAGTGAACTATTGGCCTACTGTGAATCTGTCCTCTGTATTTACCCTAGAACACTAGGGGGCAGTGAGCACATTTGCCCAGAACAGGGGGTGGGGGGTGGGTGGACAGGGGGGCAGCCACTATACACAGCACCTGGGGAGCAGTTCAGGGTTAGCCTTGCCTTGCTCAAGGGTTCTTCAGTCATATACCCAGTGTCCTTTGTTCTCTGAGATCTGTGTTCCAAGGGTCCAGCTTTTCCTCCAGTAGAAGACACTGTAAATTACTTCTACATGTTTATATACATATATTTATATTTTACTACACTTTGCACTACACTGTATATAATACACTTTTAGTATTAGTATTGCTGTTTATTTCATAACTACCAGAAGCAGTCGTGGCCTAGTGGTTAGGGAACAGGTCTCGGGTTCGATCCAAGAGCAGGACACGACTGAGTCGCTGTGGTTTGGAGCAAGCACAGTAGACAAATATTTCACTTTCACTTACTTTGAGTCAAGGCAATGAAATTTCATTCTTACGGCACTGGACGGTGTACGTTTGAAGTCTCTAAACTTGTCTGAGGCTCATCTTCGAATAAATGGGATGTGAAGTAATTATGTTACTTTGCCCTCTGGTTAGAGCTTCTGAGTTAAAACCAGTGATGGGAAATAACTAAGTACGTCTACTCGACTGCAGCACTGTTGCAGTACTTGTACATGAATTGAGTATTTCTCTATTTTCTGCTCTACTTTTTACTTCCACTCCACTTCAGAGGGAAATGTTCTACTTTCTACTCCACTCACACCTTCAGTGACCACTTACCTACTATAAGATGAAGATTGTACACAATGGGTAACAGAGCATGTTTTTAAACCACAACACATTGTTAAAGGTTAAACCGGTTCTGTCTCTATATATAAAACAGTACATGAAGTATATAAACTCACTCCACTCTCACAATACAACACAGTACAACACTAACATGCGGATTCCACACTTCAGTATTAATCATCTAATGATATATAATAATATATAATAATATACGAGTCAAAGGAACCAAACTTGTTACTTGTACTGTAACACTTCACATCTTGCTGTTAATATTTATGTATCTCGAGTTCGGTAGGATTTCATATACCCGGACCTGTACCTGGAATGGTACTGATTAAAGGAAAGCGTCTATTCAGTCCCTGTTTCCAAGTATAATTACTGTTTAGCGTCACTGGTGAGTCTTAACATGTTTATTCTAACTACACAGACACCGACTGCATGCTCGAAGGTGTCTGTTATTCAGATATGTAGATCAGGTAGCGACTTGTCCGTTGATGAACGATCTGCAGAAACGGCGTCGCTTTATAACCGCTCTATGTCATTATTATAACTGCATTATGGATGGAGATACATTTTATACTCAATTCTTATATATCATATTCATACAGTTTAGCCCAAGACTAATATAATACAGCAGAAACCCACACACCAAACACAGTGAGATCCCCCCCACCACCACCACCACAAACGAGACCGCGGCGTGTATCACTGGCTGCTTTAACGACAGACTGAGCTGAACGTGCAGCCACGCTGTGTTTAATCCTGCTACCTACCTGTCACGGCAATGATTATATTGCGCACACACACCACCTCTGCACCAAACGTGACTGCCAGTAAAACGGATACATAGGCATTTTTGCTATAACTGGCATCGTTTTATGTAAATTGTTTGTGATCATGATTGACAGTGAGGGTGTGTTTTGTGACTAAAGCTCATATAAATGCATGACCTGCTTTGTCAGGAGCAGGAACTGAGAAGTATTCCAGTTATATTGCACCCAGCAGCCGACAAAATGTACAATATAACCTGTAGCTGTATTTTAAGTGACAGGAGTAGAAAAAAAAAAAGTTGAATCGAATCGTAAATAAATAAAAGGCCACGCCCTTTTAACAGGAAATTACTTCCTGCAGTGAGCCTATAAACTCTCGGCTATGCACGAGCGAAGGCATCAACATGCATCCTGTTGGTCCAGCGTAGTCGCTGACTGTTTGGAAAAATATGTCGTGATTGTTAGACGTCGTACGGAGGCTTGCTAACCTTTTCTGCATCCACAGATAAATATGCAAACCTTCGTTCATTCCACAACGCATGGCTTTGAGAAGTGGCAGCTAATCATGTTTATATCTAATCCTGGAACCTGGAGACAGTATGCAAGGTTGTGTCTTCATGCTGCTCTTGCAGACATCAGCTGAGTCTGAAATTGTCTCCTTCCATACTGGACAGTACATGAAAGCAGTGCGAGGTTCCCTCTTTGATCCCAGACTCCTTTGTTCCTATGTGTCTATGTTCTCAGGTTCCCATGTTTTTCATGTGTCCCAAGGTTTTAATGTTCCTAGGGTTCTATGTTCCCAGGGTCCTATGTTCCCATTTACGTTTACATTTACAGCATTTGGCAGATGCTTTTATCCAGAGCAACTTACAAGGTTACTGGTATTACAGGAAGGTCAACGTAGCATTAGGAGTCTTGCCCAAGGACCCTTATTGTTGTAGCACAGACTGGCTGCCCAGACCAGAAATCGAACCCAGGTCTCTCAGATGGGAGCCAAAGATGTTACCACTGTACCACACCAACCACATTCCCATGTTCCACACTCTACACTTGCATACTGCTCTACCAGTCAAATCTAGTACATACTGTTTAATTACGCCATTTTGGACACAGCAATCTTCTCTAAATCGAGTATCCTGGAGTATAGTGTGAGTCGGTATGAAATGGCTTATTGGTTACAGGTTTGAGCTCAAATCCCAGCACAGCCCAGCCATTCGCTCTCCATTGTTTCCCAGTGGAGTGAACAGTGCTGCTGGGACAACCACAACCAATAAGATGAGCAAAGATGTGACCGTGTAGTTAGAATGAAGGAAATGTTCAGCACGTGCATGTCTCAGTGCTCAGTGCTGTTTAATTACTGTAAGGTAAAGTAAAAGCAAAGTGATTTTGCTTTCACACAGTAATTTGTCCCCCTTATCTGCACACTTGCCTGGAGCGATGGGCAACCCAGAATCGTTTTTCCCAGAATCCTATGTCCCCAAAGTCTTATGTCCTCCGGTTCCTGTATCCATAGCCTCCTAGTTCCCAAAGTGCTATGTTCTTAGGGTTCAATTTACCCAGGGTTCTATGTTTCCAGGGTCCCATCTTCCCAGGTTACTATGTCCTAAGCTTCCTACATTCCCAGGGTCTTACATCCCAGCCTCCTAATCCTATACCTAACCCATGTCCTAGGATAGTGTGTATATATCCTGGGAAACACAGGACACTGGAAACATAGGACCATAAGAACCTGGAACGCCTTTGTTCCCATTATGTGCCGTATAAAACTGGGGAACATAGGACGTGTTCCACCACTGACTAAAGGGAAGCGTCCATTCAGGCACTTGGTTTTCCAAGTTTAGTGTCAATGAACGAACCGCAGAAACGGCATCGCTTTGTAACCACTCTATGTCATTATTATGATTACGTTATGAATGTAACTACACAGGGTTGCCTTGAACGATCGGCAACCCTATCTGCGTTGCCCAGGGAGCAGTGGAGGGATTAGGTGCTTTACTCAAGGGCACTTCAGTCATGTCTTGTCAGTACAGGAGATCGAATCAGGCAACCTCCCAGTCACAGGACCAGTTCCCCAAGCTCTAGACACACCTGCCCCAATTATATCCTTAAACCCTTACTCCTGGAATCAGTCATTATGGATCTGTAGCTTTTAGATGTGGCTAAACATTTAGCTGGTGCGTCAAGACGACAGAACCCCATTCATCCATGTTCTCCAAAGAACTAGCGAAACCAACTAGCAAAACTGTCCCAGGAAACGGAACCTTGTCTAAGGTATAAACCTGAGCCTGGAACGTGGGACATTTGTAATGTGGGAACCTTTGGAGAACGTTACAGTTTGGTTGTATTAAGGTTTCCCTCTTCTATCGCAATACAAGAAACCTTTATGACAAACTGAAATGTTATGAAATGTTCATTGTGCATTAGGAACGGTTGTGTTAAAGGCAGTTGTGTATTTGGATGGTGGGTAATTAAAGCTGTCATGCTGCTGGTGTAGGTGCTGCTGGTGGTGCTGTTGGTATGTGAGTCAGATGATATTTACTGCCCTCTATTCCACCTTTGTGCCCTTTATGTAACACGTCTCTGTATCTGTGCACACGCTGGGATGTTGACATGTTTTCCTGTGCTATCACGTGCCGTCTCCTTCTGTGTGTGTGTGTGTGTGTGTGTGTGTGTGTGTGTGTGTGTGTGTGTGTGTATCCTCCTCAGTTTTTCATATTGTACCAGTGGCCTCTACGTATAAAATATTGGAGCTTGCTTTATGGTGTATGTTTTATTTTTTCTCGCCTTTTGTTTGCTCATTTTTATTACTGGAAGTGTTGCCGTGATATTTGCTTTACTGTTATGTCACATGATCACTCAGGCCCTAAAGGAAGCCAGTTCATGTAGGCGTAGACTGGAGTTCCAGATGGTGGTGGCTCCATAATGGTATGTGTTTTTTTTTTTTTCTAACTGGTATTCCATGGGATCCCTGGTACAACTACAAACATGTGCGCGTCCTTTCTGATTTACCCACCATTCATGTTCTTGCGTTCATTCTGATGGGCTTGGGCTCTTCCGGCAGGGTACAAACATGTCTAAATGATGGTTAGAGGAACACTCATCTGAGTTCGGGGTTTTTTGTCATCGACACCTAAGTGACCAGATCTGAACGTTATCAAACACATCTGGGATGCTATGCAATGCTTTAATAGAAAAAAAAAATCCTCCACCTTACTCCTGCAGGAAGTTTGGTGTTCATTGGTGGTGAATATTTCCACATGCGGTGGAGTGGTGTCCCAGTTTTTTTACATTTCCAGCATTTGGCAGACGTCCTTATCCAGAGAGACTCATCAAAGTGCTTAGTCAATTATTTGGAGTATCCGAAGCTAGTGCAGATAGACCAGGATTCAAGAACTTGAAGCCAGATGACTACAAGAAATAAGGCATGTAGTGTCAATTATAAAACGCCAATCAATACAATTCACAAATTCAATAATCACTATGGAGAAGATGAAAAGAGAACAAGACAAATACAGTTTGCAAACACAGCAGTCACTGCTTGATTACGTGCTGATGGATCAGATGAGTCTTTAGCCGGTGTTTAAAGACAGTAAGTGACTCTGCTGTATGGACATCTAGGGGAAGTTCAGTCCACCACCTTGTTGCCAGGACAGACAAGAGTCTAGACGTTTGCCTCCCATGTGTCCTGGATGATGGCGGGTCAAGTCGGGCCGTATACTTGTAGCATGTGGAGCTCCAGGTACGCACCTGGTCTTAACCATTGCTATCAGGCCGGACGGTGCAGGACTGGTTTTGTTTTTGTAGGCCGGCGTCAGGGTTTTTATCTGATACGAGCTGCTACAGGAAGCCAGAGGTAGCACAGCAAGGGTGTGACATGGCTGAACTTGCTGACGAGCTACTGCATTCTGGACTAGTTGTAGGAGCCTGATGGGACTCGTGGAAAGACCAGCCAGGAGAGAGTTACTGTAGTCCAGTCTTGAGATGACGAGCTCTTTCACTGTTCACTTGTGTATATGGATTACTCTAATATGTCTTGTTTGTATGTATAGTGGACAGAATAGCGGTTGTGATCCAAGCGTTAATTACTAGTTTTCACTGTAGCTATACTCAGGAGCTCAACGAATGCTTAAAAAAAAACCCAGACTAGAATAATTGCAGTAATTACAGGTGGAAGCAGCAGATTGTCCCAGGGTTCTCATTTCAGCCAATAAAAGACCTCCTTAGAACAGCACGTTGCATAACTAATCCCACTGGTTACATCTGAATTTTAATATAGACTAGTGATGAGAACCAGTGAGTCTGTGCTCTGGGAGAGTTGTTCCATTTAGCACAGGGTCAATTCCACAGGAAACAACTGAGATTCTTTTATTTCCATACCATACTGTATGTACGATGACCTGACAGGTAGGCTACAGTGACTCAAATAATCAACCACTCTTTACATCTGTGGTAAGCAGAAAAGCATGCACAAGACATTAAAGTGGATCGGCTAGAACAGGTTACCTCATTGTTGTGCATTTTGAGATGCTGTTCTGATTACCACGGTTGTAAAGAGTGGTTATATAAGTTACCGGAGCTGTCCAGGAAATTATAAGCCTAACGTGGGCTCTGGTTCAAGAAACAAAATGCAGCATACGACGTGCATGACTATAACAACAACAGATGCCGCAAAGCAACGAGGGGTGTGAAAACTATGACTGTATACACTGAAGTGCCAGGAAACGCCACCTATGCACATGGTTAAATGCGTCCACCAGTGTGTATAGAACGTGATAGACGCTTTATAATAATGTGGGGTTTGTTTAACTGGCATTCCCTACAGACATCTCTGACAGGTGAACACTAAGTGAAAGTGAAAGTGAACTATTTGCCTACTGTGCTTGCACACAGAGGAATGTGGCCTCCGCATTTAACCCGTCCATACAGTGAAACACACACACACACACACCAGTGAACACAAGGGGGCAGTGAACACACTTTCCCGGAGCAGAGGGCAGCCCCAAACCACAGCGCCCGGGGAGCAGCTGGGGGAGTTAGGTGACTTGCTCAAGGACACCTCAGTCGTGTCTTGCCCTGGGCAGGGATCGAACCCATGACCTTCCGATCTCAGTTCTCTAACCACTAGGCCACGGCTGCCCCCACACCTGACCGCATTGCTGTTAATTTACGTGCGGGAAATGTTTATTTAACAGTATTTTACAGTTTTTTATAAAATACAGTAAGATAGTGTTGAGGATCCAGGATTTTTTACAGTGTAAGCCTTCACACCTGTAGGTGATCATTTCCATTCCTGTACTGCTAAACTGATTTGAAGGTCAGGTCAGGGTTAACAGCTCAGGTGCTGTTACTCGGATACTGTTCACGGCTGACGAACGCATGTGAAACGGTGTGAAATTGTGCAGCTGATCACTCGTCTCTCCGTGTCTAACACGACAAATTAAACTCGCATTATCCCTCAGAACGAGAGACAAATGAGAGGGAATTGTTAGGGAGAGCAATTTAACACCGGGTCTCCGCATGGCAGAGGCGGGTCGGATGGCATTACGTTCTGATTGCTGTTAAAAGATCAGGGAACACAGATGATTAGTTGGGAATGTGTAAACAGGGTTTTGTTTGTAGCCGCGTTTGTAGGAATTCGTATCTGGCTGGTTGTGATTACCACAGAAAAGCATTTCAGTTTGATTCTTTACACAGGAATAAAAACGTTTCACTGTAAACGTAGTCATAATGAACGGCTAAAGTATGTTTTTAATGGTAAAAATGTGCAACATGCGTGAAAAAGTGTTTTTTTTTTTTTTAATCTTACGTAGTAGACCAAAATAACAAGATACTACGTCATTGTTTTGACTCACTTCTCAAATGTGGTGTTCTGCCGTTGTAGTCCCCGCTCCACCCCGAGGTCTGATTTGCGTTTGTTTTTGCTCACCACAGTTATAAAGTCTAGAGTAATGAGTTGGTATGTACTTCCTGCCAGCTCTGGTACGTCTCTCCATGAGCTTGTGGAAATATTCTGTAGTTAATGAACTCTACACTCCGGTCCACAACTCTTTTTGCACTCCATAGTGCCGTCGCTTGGCTTCCCAGACGTGTTTGATAACGCTGAGGTCTTGTGACTCAGGTAGGAATGGTAAAACTCAGACGAGCTTCTCGAGCACGTCTGCGTGGTGGCACGTTGTCCTGTTGGCCAAATCCATCAGGACGAATGCAGGACATGAACGGGTGTAACTCGTAAGAAAAGGAGGCAGGGGTCCATGGAATGACAGCTTAACAAACATATAGCATTGTTTACATTTACAGCATCTGGCAGATGCTCTTATCCAGAGCAACTTGCAAGGTTATTGGTGTTACAGGCAGGACTACATGGTGTTAGGAGTCTCGACCAAGGACCCTTATTGGTGTAGCTAAGACAGGCTGTCCAGACTGGGAATCGAACCCGGGTCTCTCACATGGGAGCCAGTAATGTTATTACTGTACCACACCAACCACATTATGGAGTCACCGCCATCCTAGTTTTTTTTTTGCATTGGCTTGTCTGTACCAGTTTTTCTGGCAGATATCCTCAGATTTCATCTAGTGTACCAACAGCATCCATAAAAAAAGATTACAGCTTGATTTATTACTGGAAGTGTTGTTGTTGTTGTGTGTATATATATATATTCCTTTCACTGTTATGTCACATGATCGCCCAGGCCCTGAAGGAAGCCAAGTCATGTAGGCGTATTTGTGTACCCTGGATTACTCATATGTCTTGTTGTATGTACAGAGGACAGGATAGGAGCTGTGATGGCAAAACTCCAGACTGCTGCTACTGTTGGGCCCTTGAACAAGGCCCTTGGCCCTTAGCCTTAGCTTTTAACTTGTATAAATGACACAAATGTAAGTCGCTCTGGATAAGAATGTCAGCCAAATGCCATAAATGTAAATGTAAATGTAAACATGTGTGGTGGTCCATTGTCCTGGTAGAATAGGACAAACCTATCAGAATGAATACAGGACATGAACAGGTGGAACTCGTCACACATAGTGTTCACCTGTCAGAGATGTCTGGAGGTGTCCCAGGGGTCAGATAAACAAACCATATACCGTTATGGTGGCACTACCAACAAAGTATTTTGCACCAATCTATACAGTCTGTACCAGTTTTTCTTGCACTTTGTTGTACACACACACACACACACACACACACACACACACACATTCTTATAATCCCCAATATTCCGTTATATTCCAGTTTTCTCCATGTGAAGAGAATGGATTCATTTTGGTACATGGTTCACACATTGCACACAATTCTCCCATCTAGTCATTAACTGAAATGTGTGTGTGTGTGTGTGTGTGTGTGTGTGTGTTTCCACAGTGGGAGTGTACATGGACCCTCATCCTCTTCGGGACTTTCACTCTGCTGCTGTTCTGGTTGTACTTCTGGTTGGAAGCAAGTAACGACTACAGCGAATTTAACTGGTGAGGTTCAGTTTTACTGATATAGTTTTTAAACAGCAGACATTTTCACAATGGAGCTGAATCGAAATGTCCATCCAGGTTTCTGTAAAGCTGTCAGTAGTATTTTGTCCTTATACTGTGTTGTATTGTGGAAGTGTTTGTTGTGCTCGGTGTCTAAATATTGTCTGTGCTGCTTTCTAACTACACTAGCTAAATAAAAGAAAATGCATAAAAGCCTGTGAGTGAGCACAAAATAACATTATAATAGAAAAAATTTAAATAGTTACAATTGTTTTTTTTATTATTATTTCACCAGATGT
>JAOVVF010000048.1:23877720-23882720 GCA_028565595.1 Duopalatinus emarginatus
CTGTCTGTCTGTCTTGCCTTTCTTTCTGACTGTCTGTCTGTCTGTCTTTCTGTCTGTCTGTCAGTCTTTTCTTTCTTTCTATCTTTCTTCCTTCGTTCCTTCCTTCCTTCTGATGACCTGTTGTGATCTGTTGTGGTTGAAATCAGCTCTCCTACAACCACAACCCGGATTATAAATAATATTAAGCGTCTCGGTGGTGTCAGGACTGTCAGGATGCCTTACGCCATGCAGCGAGAAACATTAAAACCACAAACCACTGACAAGTGTAGTAAATATCACTGACTATCATCTTACAATGGCCCTCCTTCAAGAAGTGTGATATATTACACAGCAAGTGAACAGTCAGTTCTCAAAGATGATGTGTTGGAAGCAGGAAAAATGGGCTGAGGGACAGTCTGGTCTGATCCGGTAACATGGAGGCAGGTGGTGTTAATGGTACATGTTGGTTATTGTGTTGCCCTGGAAAATAGGTGCCATCTTTAAGACTCTTGGTGGCAGGGGATGACACTGCTACACCTCCTGAAAGGGCTGGAATAAAGTCATGAGGGTTTCCTGAATGTCTTCATGACCACTGGCCTGTGTAGTGTATATTATATGAGTCATGATGTGTGTGTGTGTGTGTTTAATCATGGCTCAATAATAAAGTTCCCAGCATACTGTATAATAACGACCGCACTTCCTTCTCCTCTCTGTTCTTCCAGGTATTTATACAACCGGTCAGGCGAGTGGAGTGATGGAACTGTTCCCATACTGGCCACGACAGCCGCAGGCTTCACCTATATTGCATTTTTAATGGTGAGCTGTCACACTGTCTGCTGCTCATACCTCCAAGGCACTGATCCTGCGTCGAATACGTTTAACCCTAAGGCCTGGTTTTTAATACATCCTGTATTATTATTTCACACCAAACGTCTGATACTTTTTTTTTTTTATTAAATATTTAAATGACTTTTTTGACTCCAGAAAAACTGGAACACCAGTCTAATACTTGGTCCCCCATTGGGACTCCATTAGGTTGTAGAAATATACTGTAGGTAACAAACACCAGACTTCCTGCAACAATTCTGTTGAATTCCGCGGTGTAGGATTTCTGTGTTCCATTTAGCTGTGAATGACTAATCCCCAAACTCAGATGAGTGTTCCTCTAACCGTAATCTGGTGTCTCTCTCTAGTCGTGTCTGGTGGTCCATTGTCCTGTTAGAAGGAGCACAAACCCGTCAGAATGAATACCGGACATGAACTGGTAGAACTCATCACACATTGTGTTCACCTGTTAGAGACATCTGGAGGTGTCCCAGGGGGAACATGGAATGTTGGCTAAACAAACCTGACACCATTTTATGTACACTTATTAAGAATCTGAATCAGTGTAAGAATCTGAGTATCTTGGATGATGGTGGGCCGAGTCGGGCCGTACTTGTGGCACGAAGAGCTGTAGGTGTGGACCTGGTCTTAACCATTGTGATCATCAGATAGGACGGAGCTGGACTGTTTTTGTCTTTGTAAGCCAGCGTCAGAGTTTTTTATCTGATACAAGCAGGAAGCCAGTGAAGGGTTCGAAGTGAGAGGGGGTGACGTGGATAAACTTGGGGAGGATGAAGACAAGACGAGCTGGTGCATTCTGGGCTAGTTATAGGAGCCTGATGGGACGCATGGAAAGACCAGCCATCTTGAGATGACAAGAGACTGGATTAGTACTTAGGCAGCTTCCCTCGAGAGAAATGGTCGAATTCTCAGAATGTTGTGAAGGAGAAACTTACATGACCGAGCCGAGTTAGCAACATGACCAGAGAAGGAGAGTTGGTTGTCAACAACAACAACTCCAAATCCATCTGTAGTTGGAGTGATCATGTTCTTCTCAAATGACAACCAGTTACTCAGTTACCACTAAACCTGGTCCAAGGAGGGACAACCAGTAAACCATCAACATGGTATTGGGGGGCCTCAATAGAAGATCTGATGCTGATGTGTACCAGATACCACAGAACACCTTAGGAGGTCTTGTGGAGTCCGTGCCTCGACAGGACCCTTTTTTATTTTTTATTTTATTTTTTTTATTTATTATTATTTTTACCACCTACTCCTGAAGTTACTATTCACTTATTTTTGTTTTTATAAATGCAAACTGAGCAATTTAAACCTCAAAACCACATTTATCAAGAAGAAATAAGTGAAATCAGCGAGCTTCACATCTGACCTTCTGCATTAAAGTAGAAACCATGTGGATCTGACACAATAAGTCAGGATCATTTCACTAAATTCAATTACCAAATTCAGCCCAAATTTCCATTAAAACCTCCATTTAAACTTATCAACAATGACTAACATTGCCAGGTATATTGTAATATTTACAAGGTAACACCAGGTTGGCTTTTTACGCCTGTAGCTAATCAAATTTATGCAAAACATCCGCATCTGCTTAACCTAAAAAAAAAAATCAATGCAGCAAATCAAATGTAGCTGATTCATCTGGAAAAGCGCAGACCTTATAAATGTGCTATTGATTTGAAGGTTTCCAGAAAACCTTTCAGCTGGTTTCAGTTAAATACGATTACTGTTACACCCTGAACCTTGATATTACTGTCACATGACAACTGTTTTAACCACATGGACCACATATAAATGAACATGAGTGTATAAAACATGAACATATTGTGTATAATAAAAAAAATGCATTTCTTTTCAGTCTATTTTGACAGTGAAGTGAAAGTAAAGTGATTGACCTACTGTCCTTGCATACTGAGGAATTTGACCATTTGCGTGAAACACACGCTAGTGAACGCACACACTAGGGGGCAGTCAACACACTCACCCAGAGCGACATGCGGTCCTCTCCATGGCACCTGTGGACCAGTGTTAGGTGTCTTGCTTTTACATGTGATCAAACAGTCCTGGACTGGACTTTGAACCTTGAGCCACGGCTTCACCCAAATGCTGTCGGGAATTTTAAGAATTTGCAAACGTCAGCCCAGCCCGAGTGCAATGGCTGAGCCTCGCTTTGTGCAAACCACCTTCTTGATCATGGTAAGGACTGGATGGTCGCAGGTTCGACCCCTATGCCTGAACTGCCCTTGAGCAGGGCACCTCACCCGCAACTGCCTCACACATGCTGTGGATAAGGTTGCCCACTTCTAAGGGCAAGTGTGCTCACTGCCCCCTAGTGTGCGTGTTTCACTGCACGGACGGTTTAGGTAACAGGGTCCAATTTCTTTATGTGCAAGCACAGCGGTCAATGTGTAGTTCACCTTTACTTTATCTGGTTGCCGATTTAATTTTATTAAACGTTTTGAGATATTTTTACACCTGAAAGACAAAATGAATGGAGTTGGTCATTTCTTGTGTTGTGTTGTAGATTTTAGCTCTATGCCACATTGCAGTCGGACAGCAGCTGAACCTGCACTGGATCCATAAGGTACATGTTAACCCCACCCCTCTGTGTGTGTGTGTGTATGTGTGTGTGCGCTGAAATATCCACCACTAATCAGCACGCAAGGTCACACTGCCCCAAACCCCCAGTGAATTTATGTCTCCTGTCGAATTACACAGAAGACAGGCCTTCACACACATTGTTTCAATCAGCTGCTTCTATCGATCCCGTGAGATTTATGACCTGTTGGTTCTGCCCTAGATCGGAGTGACCGCAGCTTTATTGACCACCGTGATCGGCATGATATCAGTCACTCAGATATGGAGCGAGGAGTGGGATATCTTCTCAATCTCTCTACGAGTATGTACACCGCATTCAGTTCAGATCTGTTGACGTGGACATGCTGTAGGTGGTGTGGGGATTTTTTTAAAGCTATGATTTAGTGAGAGGCCAAATAAAGAGGATGATTAGTGTTTGATTTATTATGCCTGAATTTAGAGGACATGTTGAGGATATGATTAATAAAATGTAACTGCCTAAATGATCTTATGTGCCAAATAAAAAGAGGAAACAAAAAGATTGATTGATAGCTTTAGCAAGCAATTTGCTTCTTTTACCTCTGACTGGAACCGAGAGCTGACACTGGAGACTCCTTCCAAAAAATGTTAAATTTCCTTACAAAAAAAAAAACAAAAGAAAAGAAAACACTTATTGTGTAATAAAATGCAGATTGAATTGGTTAATAAAAAAATGGAGGGCTGGGTGGATGAATATGTGATTTATGGGTCAAAAGACAAACATATGAAAAGAAAGACAAAATGATGGGTAGATAGCAAGATGGGTGAATGGATGGAGGGATAGACTGGTAGATGGATGGAACAGTGGATGGGTGGATGGGCAGAGAAAAGGCTGCTATCTATATGGGTAGATAGTAGAATGGATGGATGAATAGATGGGTGAATGAACAGCAGGATGGGGAGATGGACTGATGGATAAAAAGGCAACTACATGTATGGATGGATGGATGGATGGATGGATGGATGGATGGACAGAAAGGCAAATAGATATGTGGAAAGATCTATAGGAATATAGATGGATGAAAAGATAAAAAGGCAAAAAGATAGAAAGAGTTGATTGGTTGGATTGATGGATGGATGGATGGATGGATGGATGAAAAAGTCAAACAGATATTTGAAAAGATCTATAAAAATAAATACAGTAGATGGACAGATAGAAAGGCAAAAAGATGGAAAGATAGTTGTTTGGTGGTTTGGATGCATTGATAGTTGGATGACTGGATGGATTGATGTGTGAACACCAAAGTGAATGGATGAATATGTGGGTGGATAAAAGGCAAATATATGGATAGAGAGATAGCCGAATAGATGAGTAAATGCAAATAGTGATGGATGAACAGATGGATGGATGGGCAGACAAGAAATGCTAGATAGGTGGATAGATGGGGAGAGGAAAAGTTGGGTGGATGGATAGATAATGGATAGAAAGGCAAATTGATAGGTGGAAGAATGGATTAAAAGATATGGATGGAAAATAAAACAGCAGAAAGATAAAAAAAAATAGATGGATGGATGGATAGATAGATGGATGGCAGATAGTTTGATAGGTGGATAGC
>JAOVVF010000048.1:23885220-23887935 GCA_028565595.1 Duopalatinus emarginatus
TTTGTGGACTGATGGGTTGATGGGTGGAGCAGATTGATGGATGAGCAGAGGACAAAATGGATGGATGGATGAATAGGTGTGTTGATAGATTGCAAGATGGATGGCATGATGAATAAAAAAGGCAAATACATGGATGGAGAGATGGATAGAAAGTAGAATGGATGCAAATATTGTTGGATGGATGGATGGATGGATGAAAACTCATATATTATAGACGGCTAGATAAGATAAGCAATAGACAGACGGATGGGTGGATGGATGGATAAGTAAATGTAAATATTGGATTGGTGGATGGATGAATAAATGTATTGATGGATGGACTGAAAGACAGATGGCTGGGATGCTGAGATGGATAGAGAGGAGATGGATAATACACTGATTAGATAGTTGGACTCTGAGCTTCCCAGAGGGTTCTTTTGGATGGTTAATCTGTTCTCAATGTGTTCTTCATGGAACCTTTTTCTAAACAGGGAACCATGTGTTCTAAACAGGGTTCTAAACAGAACATCCTTCCAGATGCTAGTTAAGAAAAACGTACAGTATATTAGATGGAGGCGCAGATCCACACACACACACACACACACACACATACACTTCGGCATCCCGTCGCCGAGCTGCAGAAAAATTATGTGTCTCCTCTGCACAGTTTTCTTTATTTATTTATGCCTTGGTGGAAGGCCATAAACCCGACATAATCTTGACATCAGGGATCTGTTAATGTAATGCTGCGAAGCCTGGAAATGTGTCACGTTATAGCGTGTGAATAAACAGTTTCCCGCACGGCACCGTGCTGCAACACTGCCTCCAGGAAGTTCCTCCACAGTGGGTTATTAATGATATCAGAATAATTTAAGAGATTTAGATGCTGCTCATCTCCTGGGGGGAAAAAGCAGGGCGGATCACTAATCCTTTCCTTTCTCTACCCTTTCATCTTCCTTTCTTCCCCTCTTCTTTTCTCCTTTCTTCTAATCCATCTTTTCACTCCCAGCCCCGAAGGTCACTCTGTTACTTTCTATTTTTCTATTATCCCCTCTGCATTGTGTCCTTCCCTGGTGTCTGATCTCCACGTGTGTGACTGAACTATTGAATTGAAGGTTAACTCTCCCTGTGTCCCCCCTCCCCCCCCTCCCTTCCTATCAGCTGGCTCCGGAGAACACGCTGCTGTCTTTCCACAGAGCTCTGCAGAAGAACGTCAGCGGTTTGGAGGCTGAGGTGGCCATCAGGTAATTATTCATTTATTCCTTTACGTATTTCCTGTCCGTCCTCCTCTGTCTGAGTAAAGTACAGATCAATACACCGTTTAGATTTACAGAAGCATGTGTAAGTGTGTGTGTGAGAGAGGAAGAGTGAGATCACTGGGAGGTGGGATTAGTCATATCTGGATGATGGATGGATAAGAGGATGGAATAAAGGAGATGAGCTCCAGGCAGATACGGAAACACTGAGAACTTGAGTGTCGTGTGCAGGCGATTCTATATATTTAAAACCTCCAGACACTCATTAAGCCGTAATAAGTGACAGATATTAGAGCATGGAGACGCATTTAAAAAATTTTTTTTTTTAGAATTAGTCCTTTCTGTGCATATTGAATGAAGAGTTACAATGGGGTTTTTTTTGGATAATTTTGGAAATAATGCATCGGTCTATAAAGGTTTCTAGTCATCTGGTTCACAGTTAAATAAGCAATAAAACACGACATGTGTGGCTCGAGGTGAAAAAGGAGTTACGTTTCCCTTAAAGAAGACAGATTATACCAATTTCCACAAGTTAATCCGGTTCCCTGGGGTCTTACTTTGGTCAAAATATCACACGGATCAAATCCTACCACACTCTTTTCACCCTGTCTAAAAAAACAGCTCTTTCCAAATGCTCAGTTTCGGTGCCTGTCGCTTTAAATAATAATGAGTCACTGCTCACTCCTCCCCCCTCTGCCATGGGTTCTTAGGCATGTTACATAGATGCGGCTTTGGACAATGAGAGTGAGGTCAACCATGATGTCCATCGTTTCAGATGCCTGAAGACCAGCCAATGGTTTCTGGATCAAAAGCTCAATGAAGTTTCCATTTCTCAACAGATTTTAATTAGTGGTATTTATAATCAACAGTTTCTGATCTACATGGAGTACAAAATACATTCTGACTCCAATTTTCAATAGTTAGACTAAAATCGTTGCTAGACAATTAAGGGGTGTGTTTAGTCTTAAAGGAAGTGAAGTACTTACATTCAGAGTAGATGAAGTAGTTCTTCATTATTACTTACATTATAGCAGCTACAAACAGTCGCTTCATCACCAGCTTCCTCCTGAATTGGGTGTCACTGGAAAGTGTAAAGAGCCTGAAGTTCGTCTGAGACTATTTATTTATTTTTTTCATATATATTATCTACTATACACATCCCACAGAACTAAATATTAGTGTCCTAAAATAAACTGTGCGGGCTGCTGTTTAAAATTTACCCCTTAATAAACACCTACTGACCAATAAGAATCCAGAATTTAATCACAAATGTGATGTGATTATAATCCTGAATAAAACTGTGTTACATATTTTTAGTCATAAAATGTTGTACAACTGTGCAATCGAATAAAGCATTTTTAGAATCATCATTAATGGAAACATTGGTAAGGCTTCTGCCCAACCTGAGTCTTCTGCCCAACCGGAGACTTCTGCCCAACCTGAGACTTCTGCCCAACCTGAGACTTCTGCCCAACCTGAG
>JAOVVF010000048.1:23916348-23930256 GCA_028565595.1 Duopalatinus emarginatus
CTTTATGTACACACAAAGGACAATAATGCTGCATCTCCTAAACACTCAGGCCATTTTATTCCCTATTTATTATTTTATACTATAGTATTATACCATTATATTTATATATTATGTTACATATTATTATTATTATTATTATATACACTGAAGTGCCAGAAAAAATTAGTACAGACAAAGTATGCATCAACACCACCTTGTGCATTCTCCAGTGCACATATAAAGCATTAGACATCTATGGAAACTTCATAATGTTATGGAGTTTGTATAGCTGGCACATCTATGAGACCCCTGGTACACCTACAAACATCTCTGACAGGTGAGCAGAACGTGTGCATTCTTTCTGACACTCGTTCATTCTGATGGGTTTGTCCTCTTCCGACAGGACAGGACATCTAGAGATGGTGAATTATGGTTGGAGGAAGACTCATCTCATCAAGTTTGGGGGATTAGTCATTCAAAGCTAAATCACCAGATATCAGAATTGTTCTGCAGGAGGTGTGGAGTTTCTTATTACCCTTAAAGTGCAAAGTGCAATAATCTAGGCTGGTGATGTAAAGAATATATTGATTAATTGAGAGCTATCTATCTGTCACTATTTGTGTGTCTATTCTTGAGCTCTGTTTCAATTTCATTTTAAATTTTTTTTTTTTACAAACCATTAGAGTATAGACCAGGTTTAGATTGCCTTAATGACTTAACAACAAATGAAACGGAGACGTTCTTACCGGAGGCGCTACACAGGAGCACTAGGATGAAGGTACACAGAAGAAGCTTCATGATGCTTGAGGTTGTTTCAGGATAAACTGATGTTCTGGTTTCTGATCAGATGGTTTTATTATCTCTGTTCACGCCTCATGAAAAACCGGTTTACCCAGAAGCAATGTCACATAACCGGATTGTTCTATAACCTGTAGGAATTTGGTATATAATGAGGAGGCACGCTGAAAGAGGAGGAAGTTTATGTTATTGTTAAATGTTTTTCAGAGTTTATTCTTATCAGACCACTCAGTGTTCCTGGGATAGACTCCAGGTTCACGGAGACCCTAAACCGGGTTACGGCGATTCAAATGGAAGGAATATTATGCTCTCTGTGTTTATATTTTAAAGTTGAACTTAGATGAAATGTCGATTGATTAAATGGTTCCAAACTGTGTCCTCATTGCGCTTTAGTGTGGGTTTTACTGCACCAACAGGTCAAATGCAGACGTCGAATTCCTCTGTATGTCCATAAAACAACACCTTTATGTTAATGTTCCCTCTTTGCAGTTCCTTTGGTTTTCCAGGAGAAAGTACAGATGGAAAGCACAGTTTGCCAAAGTGGACAGTGAGCAAAAGTCGCCAAACGCTCTGCTGAGTCAATAGCTGCAGAGTTTCAAACCTCCTCTGGCATTAACATCAGCACAAAAACTGTTACTGTGACCAGAAGGTTTCCAGTTCAACCCCTCGTACCAACATGACATGACTGAAGTGCCCTTGAACGAAGGACCTGACCCCCCCCAACTGCACCCCAGGTGGCATGGATCTTCCACTCCAGGGCAAGTATGTTCAATACCCTAATGTGTGTGTGTGTGTGTGTGTGTGTTTTACTTTGGCTTCTAATCATGCTTAGGCCATTATTTATTCCATATTTAGTTAAGTCCATTACAGTACATTCAGAAACTAAAATGTTGTGGGTTTGATCCTCGATCTGGTCTCCGTCTGTGAGGGTCTGCATGGACTTTCACTGGGTGCTCCGGTTTCCTCCCATGTCCAGAAACTCACATGGTAGGTGAATTGGAGGTGCCCTAGGTATGAGTGTTTGAGGGAATGGGTGGAGGTGGTGGTGGAGAGGGACTGGTGTGCTGTTCCTGCCTCGAACCAAATGATTCTGGGTTCGGAAAAATCCGAAATCCGAATAAAGATCCCGATGATCTTTGCATTAAAAGTAAAACTGTTGCTATTTACTTTGAATAGACTCCCGAACAATCAGAATTAAAACCGGACTGATGCAGTAATTAAGCAGGTATTCGAGATTTAATTGCTTTTATTATTTCAAGTCATTAAAATAAAATGAAACTAAGAGCAATAATCTTTGGTTCGTCAGCTTTAAACTTGACTCATGCAACACACCCTAAGTAAACGTGAAGGCATGAACGTGCCAAAAGGAGATGAAACAACAAGGAACAATATAAGAGGGATTGCAAAAAGGTAACTTCAGTAACATCCAGATGCTCTTTTATTATTTAATTTAATTTAATTGTTTGGTTGTTTTTTTTTTTTCTTGAATTTGTTAACTGTATGTGAGGAATACGGCCTTGTGACTTGTCTTCTGACTGGAAGATCCTGGGTTCCATCCCGACAATAGACAAGACATGACTAAAGTGCCCTTGAGCAAGACACCTAACCTCCCCAGGCGCTGTGGTTCGGGGTTGCCCTCCGCTCCGGGTAAGTGTGTTCACTGCCCCCTAGTGTTCACTAGTGTGATCTGGAGGTGATTTACATTTTTGACTAGTGTGGAAGTTATGCGTAAACAATTTAACAAACTAATAGAGTCACCTTTTGTGAAATATATTAAATAAATTTACAAACCAGATTGAGTACATGCTGATCCAACAGCAAACCTTTATATTCCCATGTGTGTGTGTGTGTTTTTGTTTTTTTTATACATATACTATGGTTACTATTTATATCCGTGCCCGATGCTGTACAGTATTTGATTAATTAAAGTGCTGTTTTCAGATAAACCACACAAAAGCCGGATTATGCTAATAACACCACGTACTCTGATACACACCGACGTCCATTCAGCCTGAAGTAGTGTTTTTTTTTACATAATGGAAGAGACAAAAGGAGCCCCAGCGCAGCGAGTTAGTATTCGGCTGTGGGAGAATTGGACAGCAGACATCTTATGACACTTTAAGTACTTAAACTTGTCTTGACATTAAAGTCTGAAAATGCACTTTCTCCAAAAAAAAAAAGAGCATACCCTTTCTGCCAAGCACGGGAGGTGCCCCAGTCCACTCGGGCTGACTGAGTAATGAAGTCGTGTCATTAGCTTGGCAAGAGTGCATTTCTAATTTCAGAAATTAGATTTGAATACGTTGTGCACATTGATGGCATTGAAAGTGCTCTTCACTGGAGAGTTTCCTTGGCACGCTCTTTTACTACTTAAAGGAGGAACGTACTCCCAGACTCAGCTTTTTTCTGCTCATTTGTTAGTGCTCTTTTTTTTCTTTTCCAAACTGATTGAATTATGTGGACAATTGGGCAAGGTGACCACGTATTTAATCCATGAGATAAATTACAGGTCAATTTTAGGACTGAATCTGAACTTGTACCATTTATAACTTTGTGGGTTTCATTTCATAAGTCAGAGACATGTATTAATATCATTTGCTTTGGGCTTTCGTTGAGTCCTTACTGTCTTTTATGAGCGTTTGGATCCTGAATAGTGGATGAAAATCAGTGCTGCTGATATTAACCAGAAGATGCTGCTATTGAGCTTGTTATCTGTAAAGACTCAGCATTTGAACGTCTTTCTCCATTTCTCCAGTGAGTTAAAAAAAACAGTCATGGGGTCAAAGTTATCCTGCAAATGCTGTTAAATGCTCTGTAACACCTGTACAATTTATCATTCGTAATAACAACGAACATAATTAAAATGCTGAGTCTGGTGGTGTTATAGAAAAAAAAAAAAACCAACAACACTCTGATGTGACACAAAGTATTACAGTTAATGATAAAAACCAAAGCAGGAGGTTTGATTCGTCATATACACGTTACAGCACAGTCAAATTCTTTTCTTGACAGTCCCAGGTCGTTAGGAAGTCGGGGTCGGAGCACAGGGTCAGGATACAACGCTACTGGAGCAGTGAGGGTTGAGGGCATTGCTCAAGGGCCCAACAGTGTCAGCCTTCCCGAACTGGGGCTTGAACCATGGCACTTCTGATCAGTAACCCAGAGCCTTAACCGTTGAGTCACTATTGCTCACCAGGGACGAACTTGTTTCATGGATTTTATAAGTAACAAGAAATGGATAAACAGGACATGTAAGTCATACCTGCCTTCCTGGAATCACTGGGCATAAGGCAGGAATGACCACCGGACAGGGTGCCAATCCATTGCATGGTACACATCTATGGCAATTTAACACATCCAGTTTGCCTACCATGTGTGTTTTTTGGTAGGTTGGAAGAAACTGGAGCACCCAGTGAAAACCCACATGGACTGCGGCAGCCGTGATCTAGTGATTAGGGAACCGGTCTTGTGACTGGAAGGTCGCAGGTTCGATCTCCGCTCAGGGCAAGACATGACTGAAGTGCCCTTAAGCAAGGCACCCCAACTGTTCTCCGGGTGCCGTGATTTGGGGCTGCCCCCTGCTCTGGGCAAGTGTGTACAGTGATGACTGGTGTGTGCGTGTGTTTCACTGCACGGATGGGTTAAATGCGGAGGTCACGTTCTTCTGTTTGCAAAACACCGTAGGCAAATAGTTCACTTTCACTTTCACTTCATGTACATAAGGAGAACACACCAAACTTCTCACAGACAGAGATTGGAGCAAGGAGCATACCCACAACCCCGGATCTCTGGAACCGTGTCGGACACACACACTACCTGTAGCACCGCCGTGTCACCCCAACACCTTCTGACCAAGTCAGAAAATCAGCATAAATTAATAACATAAATTAGAATAACTTAATCAGAATAAAAAATCAGCAAATATATCATACATACCACAATATAATATTCTAAGAATGCCCCTATAATATTATCTGAATACTTTACACTGGATGCACGTCTCCAGATCTGGCCAGTGTCCAACACAGTTTATCTATTCACATACATGTGACTGCACTTATCTGTTAACTGCCAGGTTTAGCGGGTGTGTTTGAATAGGAAATCCTCCAAACGGTGCTAATGCTAATAGTGCTAACAGAATGCTAACTCTATTAGCTGTTTTGTTTTTTTGTTATGTTTATCATCATCTTGGGGTGACGGTGTTTAGTAATTTAGCATGCTTGTGGAAAAGATGGACATTTAAGCGTACACATCAAACTTAGATCATAACGTTAAAGTGGATACAAAGACGCTAACTGCTTATGTTAGCCATGTCCCAGTTGAAACTGAAAATTTGTTTACAGCAAATGGGTGTTTTCCCCCTCCCCAAAACAAATTAGCATCATCATCATCATCATCATCAGAACTAAAACTTGGTAAATGTAATGAAACAAATCTAGGTAGGTCGGTAGCTGTGAACGTAAACGTACTAGCCGCATCTTCCTGTTGCTAATCCTAGCGATGTGACAATGAAGAAGCCATGCTAGCTCACTTGAGGTTTCTAAGTGTTTGTATTTCAGCCTGGTTACACGACAAGCACTAGCTGAATCTATCTGTAAATCAGCCGGCGTTTGCAAAAATCAATATTGCACCATCTGACTGAACGGCAGGAACTCAGACCTGAGCTTTTCGCCCTCAGGGCGGAATGTCTGAGTGGATTCATGAGTCCACTGAAGGTAGATGGCGAACTTTTCACCGCCTCACGCAGGGCATATGTTCTGTCCTTGTACCTGAACGGGAACAGGGTTTTACCACAGTGAGACGTGTCTCTCGCTTTAGTGCTGGAAGCTCCTGGTAATCAAATAAGCATCCAGGCGTGAAACCATTCTCCAGCGCTGAGATGAGTGGCTCGAATGGTAGGACAGGATTACCTGATGGATCTCCTTTTCTTTAAGAGGGGATTGTGTTTTAAGCGATAAGGTGAGGGGTAGCATTGAGATCAGGACTGAGTCGAAAAGGGAAATGAGTCACAGCCATCAGATCTTTAGTGAAGGGCAGAATCCAGACCTCAGAATTAACTCCAGACATCATAAACGCTGCTTCACAGTACTTGCAACATTTGCCAAAAAAACCACATGCCCATTTCTGCCCTTGAGCTTAAGTCAAATATTTAATGTCTAAATATCAACCAGACAGAAGGGGCAGCATCACTTTGACTGTCTTTCTGACTGTCTATCACCACCACATGTTTTCATAAAAGAAACAACCAGATGGATGTCATTCGAGTGCAATATTAAATAAATAATTATTACCTTATGGAATGGGCCAGCACTTAAAAATGCGAAATTCTTTTGTGCTTCCAGAGGAACTAAGAGGAGAACTCAAGGCAGTCCCTCAGTCGTTAGGTCGTTAGGTCGTTAGGACGTCAGTGGGCAGCCGTGGCCTAGTGGTTAGGGAACCACTGGTCTCGTGACCAGAAGGTTGCGGGTTCGATCCCCACCCAGGGCAAGACACGACTGAGGTGCCCTTGAGCAAGGCACCTAAATCCCCGGTTGCTGTGGTTTGCCCCGCTTCAGGTAAGTGTGTTCACTGGTGTGGGTGTGTGTGTTTCACGGCACGGATGGGTTAAATGCCGAGGATGGGTTACATTCCTTTTGTGTGCAAACACAGTACGGCAAAATAGTTCACTTTCATTTTATTTCATTTCTTTCACAGGAGGCGTGAGGTCAAATCCTACCATCAGTAAGATGTGCTTGATGTGCTAAACTTCTCAGATGTATAAATGAGTGTAAATGTAAGTCCATCTGGATAAGGACGTCGACCAAATGCTGAAAATGCAGATTTTTTTCATCATTTTGATTCATTTAATCTGACTTTAAATTATTTTTTTTAATTTATAACAATTTAGTCTGATCATAAACACATATTATTATTATTATTATTATTATTATTATTATTAACATTATTATTAATCACTTTCAATCATGAAATTTCACTCATCTTGTTCTATTTTCTAATTTTCAAATTTTATGAAATGGGTAAAAGTATCTAAGGTGAATATGATAAACCAAAGTCAATACTAACCTTATAAGTTTCCCATATTCAAAATATTTTCATAAACTTTTTTTCCCCTAGTGTTATGACAGATCACTGGCTCATCATCAGTCTTGCTTTTTATTCTACGTCTGATTTTCCCCAAGGCTTAAAGATGAGCAGTGTGTGTCACTCCCATATGTTTGGACTATAAATCTGAAGAATCACTCAAGCACAGGGTTATATATAAATATATAAGAATGACCTTATGGAGGATTTCAGCTTTAAAGCACTAAAAGATGCCATACAAATTATGGGCTGATTTTGTGCTTTGGAGAGAAGCATGAAAAAGAACTTACAGTAAATGACGAATATTGATTGACTTCAGATTATATTATGTATGACTGATTACAAAAAAAAAAAAAAAAAAAAAACCTCAGGGACTGTTATTCACTGGGGAAAAAAAAGTTCATCTACATTCACATACACGGACCAGCCACAACATTAAAACCTCCAAACCAATGACAGCTGAAGTGATTTAATATGATTGGATCTGGTACAGTGTTCCTGATATCCAGGGGTTAAAATCAAAGGAAAAAAGACTCATGTCTTGAGGAGTCTCATGGGTGTCCAAAGGGTCACTGATGTGCATGAGGAGGAAAGTCTTTTTGATCCGATCCTGCAAAAGATCCACAGGAGGATCCGTTGTTGACGTCTTGGTGCCAGATACCACAGAACACCGTCAGAGGTCTTGTGGAGTTCATGCTTTGATAGTCAGAGCTGTTTAAGAAGGTGGTTTTATAGTTATGGCTGAATGGTGTGCACCATCATATATTAATTATATAAGCATTTTACAATGAATTCATTACAACATATATAAAAGCTATCTGTAGACTCTTTTTTTTTCAGTTTTATAATTCATAATTTTCATAAAATATGCATAAAAGCATCTAAAGACAAGCTGAATCTAATATTTGATTTATACTAATCAGAAAGTCGCCATTGTAATAAAAAAAAAAATATTTAATGCACTTTTTTTTTTGCCTTTTAATTTAATTCTACATCCCATTTGTATTGCATCTCTCTTTTTCCCCAGGCTTAAAGATTTGGAGCGTTTGATTTTAAGGGAGTGGCCGAGACCGTACTGACGTCCTGCCAAGAAGAAACTTGGCACCGTGGAAGGTGTCAACTGCATGCAGGTTATTTCAGTAATCTGAATAGGGGCTTCCCAGAAAAAAAAAAAAAAAAAAAAATCACATAGTCCTCATATGCTCGAATGCTTACACATCTTTTGACGCAGGGTTAGGTCACCATATAACCATCCAGTCCAGGATACTTGAGAAGATGTCTAACGTCTCGGAGTCATGTCTCAGTATTGCGAGCGTCCACTGGAGTCATCGCTTTGACCTTCAAGACTGTATACACTGGTCATGTATTCATCTCCGTGACCTTGTGTTGTTTTCTCTACACTCAGTCGTTTCTGGTCAGCGGATGATGACCTTTTGTCCTGCTGTTCCCGAGAGTCACGTGGGGCTTCTGGCCTCTCTGGCCCTTCTGTTCCTTTTATGGTCCAGCTTCCTCCTGGCTGCCACATTAGCACATTAACCGAGAATAAGCAGCCTGTTTTATCCCCCTGCAGAGTACTGAAAAGCAACAGGAGAGCAACTGGACGCGTCTGAATGGTGAAAGTAAGCAGTGTTACCCAGGCAAGAAGTGATATTTGCATGTTAAACGAATTTCCAAAATTATTAGCACCCCACAGGTCCTACACAGTGAAGTCCTTCCTGAAGACAATAACAGCACTCCAACAATAATGGAAGGTTTTGGAGCCAAATCCAATCATAACATCAAGCCCTTTTATATCCTTATATACACACTGAAGTTTAAGGAAAAAACTTGTACACCAGTCTAATACACGGACATGGACTCCACAAGCTTGCGGAACTATTCAATAGGAAATGAACACCGTAATTCCTGCAGAACGCTCCACAGTTCTACAATCTGGTGAACTTGGGTGTGAATGGCAAAACCCCCAAATTCAGATCACTGTTCCTCTAACAATAATTTGGTGTCTCTAGACATGTGTGGTGCCATTGTCCTGTTATAAGAGACCAAATCCATTAGAATAAATGCAGGACACGAACAGGTGGAACTCGTCAAAAAGGAGACACACCTTTATAGCGTACACCTGTTTGTAGACGTTCCATTATGGAGCCACCACCACTGCCAGTGACCAATTATTCTGTCACTTTAGTCTATATACGTTTTCTTATGTGTCCTTAACTCTTCAAACCAAACCCATACAGTATCTCCAGCAAATAAATCCAGAGACTGAGACAGTCCCAGCAAAACATTGATTTTGGTCCCGCAAACATTTCCTCCCCTAGTTTGGCCTTGAACAATTCCCACCCACAGGCCAGGTCTCTTGTATCGTACGACAGACACCGACCTGAAGGGGTGAAGGTTATATCCACATGAAGCCAGCCAATTACAGTCTGACATTCATGTACACACTCAGGCAAAAGCGCCATCGCCCTTTTCTACATATCGGGTTTAGAAGGAAAATCAGGGGTGATGAACTGATGGCCTGTGGAAGCTGATGCATGGGTTGAAAGTAAAAGAGATGACAAACACATGACATCAGCAGTACCATATGATCAGAGAACTGAACACTGGTGATATGAAATGACTTCCTATTCACATAATAGGCTCAACACTTGAAGCTCTGGGTTCCTGATCAGAACATTGGGGGTTCAAACCTCAGCACCACCAATCAGCCACTGTGGGTTCTTTAACCAAGGTCATTAAAACCATAAAACCCAGTGAGCAGTAAAGTGAAAAACATTGATTATCTCATTACAGTGGCACTTGTCCAGGGCTCCAGTGAACAGTCAGTTCTTAAACTTGATGTGTTGTAAGCAGGAAAAGTGGGCAAGTATAAGGAGCAGTCATGGCCTAGTGGTTAGGGAACCGGTCTTGTGACCGGAAGGTCTCGGGTTTGATCCCTGCACAGGGCAAGACATGACTGAGGTGCCTTTGAGCAAGGCACCTAACTCCCCCAACTGCTCCCTGGGCACTGTGGTTTGGGGCTGCCCCCCACTCTGGGCAAGTGTGTTCACTGCCCCCTAGTGTTCACTGGTGTGTGTGTTTCACTGCATGGATTGGGTTAATTATGGAGGTTGCATTCCTCATTGTACAAAAGGCAAATAGTTTACTTTTTTTAGGATCTGAGAGACTTTCACAAAAAAATAATTTTGTTTAGATGACTGGATCAAACTAACTTAAAAAAAAAAAAAAAGCAGGTCTCGTAGGGTGTGTCCCAATATCTACAGGTTAGTACCTACCGAGGCAGTGGTCCAATTAAGGACACCCAGTGAACCAGCGACAAGGACGTGGGTGTCCAGGACTGACTGATGTGTGTGAGGGGGTGAAGAGTAGACTGTCTGGTCCATTTTCTCTCATCTGCTTTCTTTCTTTTCTTTCCTTCTGTTCATCTCACGCTACTTGTTTAGTTTCTGTATTTGTTTCTCTCTCTCTCTCTCTCTGCTTTTTATTCTCTGTCCATCTGTCTATCCCTCCTTCTGTTTTTTGTCCATCTTACACTCCCTCTTTCCTTTATCTTTGTATTTCTTTCATCTTGCTCCCCTCTTTTCTTTCTCTGTTCACGTCCCACTTCTTCTATTCCTTTTTGTCCATCTCTCTCATTTTTCCTCTGTCAAGTTCACTCCTTTCTTTTTTTTCCATTTTCTGTCCTTTTGTCCATCCCTCTCTCCTCCTTTGGTTAATGTCTTTGTCCATATCATTGTCCCTCAGTCCTTAATTTCTTTATCCATGTCACTCTCCCTCTTTCCTTTCTTTATGTTCATCTTATTCTCCCTCATCCTATCTTTCATCTCATGCTCCTGCTTTACTTTGTCCATCTTATTGTATCCACTTAGCAGATACACAAGACCATCTGAAATCATTAGTTTGTGACTCTGTGACCTTCCCAGGCTTCTGTATGTCACAGGAAGCATATAAAAGTTGCCTGTGATGTAATTATTTTTAAAATAAAGAAGAAAAAAAAAATAAATCAAAGAGCAGGAAGAGGAGGTGCCAAACCGAAAGCGCGGTTCAGGAAAAGGGCAGCCGGGTTCAGACAGCCAGGCTTTCATGTGTGTTTTCTGGAGTGTATCCGGAATGGTCCGGATGAAGGCTGAGCTTTGAGGGAAAGCTGTATCCAGGTGCTCATTGTACTCAGTGGCCTAATAGTCCTTCTGTTCTCTCTCGTTCTCTCTCTCTCTCCCTCTCTCCCATTCAGCACCAGTCTGGGGAGGCAGATAGATGTCCCAGCTGCATCCTCTCGGTCACATGTGCCTGGTTTATTTAGGCTTTGTTTGTGTGCGTGTGTGCGCGCGTGTGTGTGTGTGTGTGTGTGTGTGTGTGTGTGTGTGTGGTTAAGGGCAGTTAAATTTATCTTGGTGTGCGATTTAATAAACACACACACCTGGAGTGTGAAACTGAATACAGCTGTAAATTAAATTATTAAATTATTAAACTAAAACAAAATCAATTTAAAAAAAAAAACCAACAACAAAAAAAAACAAAAAAAAAAACACACTTTTACACTAAATGTGCAAAAATAAGACGATTCGTAGGATCGACTTACACACACACAAATAAATAGCAGTGTTTGCACTTTATTATACAGCAGTGTCCTTATATAACGGCAGAATTATTGGAACACACTTAATACTACACACACAATCGTTTTACATTACAGTAATATAATTATAATGATGTATAATGTTATGTTTTGAATTATGTACTGCGGTATGAAGCTGGTCAGGAACCACTCCTGCTCCCCGAGTGTTGTATATACGGGCTGCCCGCTGCTCCGTATTCACTGCCCTGTACTGTGTGCTGGCTTGTGTGTGTTTTAATGCAGGGATGAGTTCATATACACGCCAAAGTGCCAGAAAAACAAGCTTGCAGGAATACTGTATAAGTAATAATCCCCAGACTTCCTGCGGAACGCTCCACAATTCTGTTCTGTATTCTGAGGTGAAGGATTTCTGTGTCCCACAGTGTCACATGACGTCCCAGTATCTGGTGATTAGGTGTGAATGACTAAACCTCAAACTCAGACAAGTCTTCCTCTAGACGTGTGTGGTTGTGCATTGTCCTGTTAACAAGAGGACAAACCCATCAGAATGAATACAGGTAGAACTCATGACATGTATAGTATATAGTGTTCACCTGTCAGAGACGTCTGTAGATGTACCAGGGGTCCCATAAAACAAACCCTATATCATTACCTGAGTGCACTATGGTGTATATGTATATAAAATGCTCTGTTGTAATTGGTCACGCTTTAACACCGCTGTGGTGTGTGAGGATGAAGTGTTGATAAATGAACAGAGGCATGAAGGGAGAGAGGAGGTCTCTGAGGCCCAGGCTGCTGTGCTGTGTGTGGGATCAGGCAGCTCGAGTCTCCTGACACCACACGGAGAGACGCACTGGCTGCTGAGCGAGGAAACGTCACACGCAGCTCCGGCGCTAATGAGAGAAAGTCAGCCAAGCGTTCTGCTCTGCACAGCACTACAGACCATTGTTTAGTCTCTCACACACACACACACACACACACACACACACACGATCCTTAGACCTGTAATGTAAATTTAACTGCACGTATTGTTTCTCCACTACCGGCTTTCTCATAGCCTGCCGTCCCCTGAGAGACGTCTGACCGTTCAGGACCTTTAAAGAAAAGACGCTCTTCATTTCCTGCCCTGCTGGTGACCTGCAGTCTCAGCGACCAAGGTGTGAATCAGCATGACCCAGTTTGACCTTTAGTAGTTCCTGCTGATGAGCTGTTGCATGGGTTTTTTTTTAGCTGATTTTAACACACACACACACACACACACACACACACACACAGAGAGAGAGAGAGAGAGAGAGAGAGAGAGCAATATGTATGACACACTAAAGCCTGAGGGCATGAGTATTTTACAATTATGTTTTCATTTATTTATTTATTTATTTGTAGTAAATTCTAAATGAATAAAGCTCTATCCATCCATCTCTGTAAATAACTGTGCTCTGTATTTCCCAGGAGTCCTGCTTAATCTGTACTTTAATTATTTCCCCCGAACTCGAGGGATTCCACAAATAGGTGTGGTACCTTCTTATAAAAACTATTATTTATATCAATAATTAATATTACTGAATTAATTACAATCCATTAATTAAATTCACCAAGGATTCAGTCATGGACATGTGATTCAGATTTAACTCAGGATACAGAAATTTAACACGTTCGAAATTCATAGTCAATTTAATTATCTACTATAAACTACAAGCTTGTCTTGTACCTGGTATTTAATTCTGGACTCTGATTGGTCAAAAGGTTTTTCATGGTTCTTTTGTACAGACTCTGATGGTAGTACAGCGGCATATCACAGATTCCTTTTAATCCACTTTTCTAATATGTATATATCTCTACAGTTAATGCTAAAGCTACTAAACAACATTTAACTGGTGGAGTTGTGTGTAATTAGTTGCTTATTTAACATTTATGGAAGGAGTCTCCAGTGTCAGTGCTTTCCGTATCAGACACAAAGCCGTTCATTAGTGTTCACGTCCACAGTAACAAGCTGAGGTTATCTGGTCTGAATGCTTTTTAGATTGTTACCTTATTTACATCTTTAAATTATAGCTTGGAATATGCACTGATCAGCCATAATATTAAAACCGCTTTGACCCGTCAAGGCACCACAAGACTCTATAAGACCAACCAGACAGACAAGACTTCACCCGACATACCCAAGAGAGAGTCTTGGACAACCAAGTAACCATAAGGTCACCGGTTGTCCTTCCTGGAACACTTTTTTAACAGATGGCTTAAATGTGGAGGTCAGATTAGTCTGTGTGTACACAGCCATGGCCTAGTGGTTAGGGAACCGGTCTCTTGACTGGAAGGTCCCAGGGTTCGATCCACGCCCAGGGCAAGACACGACTAAGGTGCCCTTGAGCAAGGCACCTAACCCCCCCCCCCTTCCCCAACTGCTCCCCGGGCACCGTGGTTTGGGGCTGCCCTCCGCTCCGGGCAAGTGTGTTCACTGCCCCCTAGTGTTCACT
>JAOVVF010000048.1:23930356-23947766 GCA_028565595.1 Duopalatinus emarginatus
TGCACGGATGGGTTAAATGCAGAGGTCACATTCCTCTGTGTGCAAGCACAGTAGGCAAATAGTTCACTTTCATCTTTCTTTTCACTTTTAAGCACAGTGGTCAATGAGTCACTTCACTTGAAGAGGTAGGCCAGGACACGGTTCAGTTGGACCTGGGCACAGGATTACTAACCATGCCTGGGCATGAAACCATTAACATGGCATTAACTCTGATAAATGTCTAAGGAGTACGTGAGGGCTGGGTCTCAGTTAGCCAACGACGACTCTTACAAAATAAACACGACCATGAAGTCGACGGTCATGCATTACCGCAACACAAAAACTCGCATCGTGATTCGACTTCTAAAAGGACCGATTAGCTCGGCTTCATCACACCAATGCACGGTTGATTAGTTTCCCATAACACTGTTTATCCACCACTTATCAACGTCTAGCCTTTTTTTTTATTTTTACCCCTCCATTGAAATGTATTAGTGAAGAGAAGGCCGAGCAGAAAGAACAGAACTGAAAGAGAGCGAGGGGGAAGTGTGGGTACGGAGGCTACGTCGTCTCCTTGAGGATCTTAGTCAGCGCGCTTCATCACAAATTCCTTTTCATTTCCGTGTCCTCGGTTTCCATCAGCTTTCCGCGCTACAAACACGCGCTACGTGACCAGGATGCACCTGCTGGCGGTGGGAATTTTTATTTTTTTTTTATCCGCAATCCCGAGTTTGAATGTCAGTGACGTGCATTGTTTTTGCATCCTTTTACCACCAAGGTCATCGTGTCCTCCCACGAATCCATAAGAGACTGGCCTCATTATTGAGTAACAACAGGCAGTGCTGCAATAACCTAATTATCCTTGGCATGTATTAGATAAAGGGCCTTATTGCCTGCTTTCCTACAAAGAGGCCTGTTGAAAAAAGGAATTTGATTTCCCAAAATACAGCTCGGCCAGATCTTTCCGTGTGTTAATTGGGTAGTTTGAGCATCGGGGGTTTCCAGTAAACGCAAACGCATGGACGGATGAATCTGAAAATTAAATATGGTGAAGGATATGTGGGTAAATCCCTCTCTGGTGTTGCTGAATATTAATATATGGCATGCTCTAAACCAGATCAGAGTCCGTTAGCAGAATAATAAGGGCGTTAATTATGGTCACGACATCATCTTGGGTGAATTTAAATCCGTATTAATTGTCACAGGGCGTTTTTTTTTTTTTTTTTTATTAAATACATTCGCCTCCTAAATCCGTCTCACGTTGAAAGACGTTGAAGAGACGTTCAAGCAGCCAACTCTCAAATACAGTTAGATCCATTTCCAACTCACAAGTACTATACGCCCCAAGGGCATTTTTCGGAATCATTTATGATGGCATTAAGGAGAATGCACTTAGGCCATACCAAACGATTTTGGTTTCAAGCCAAAGTCAACCTAATGAATGAACAGCAGAGACGAGCATCTAGCAGAACCTATCGATCGACTTAAGTGTCCCGTGCTTGTACTTAAGGAGAGTTTTGGTGCATCGCTTCTTCAAAAGCGGTCTTCAACAGAGCGCGAGCGAGCGGAGAAGCGAGCAGACAGGAATGTGACGAGCTTTTCATGCTATTCTCCAGAGCAGATGCTTCTACTAGCGACAGACTGTAGCGGTGAGACGGTGATGACAATAATGATGACACATCTCAAGAGAGAATAGGTGGGGAACATCACAAGACATGCTGGAGCTATTTTTTTTTCCAGCATGAGGACGCTCATGGCACAGATCTTCTCCCAAAAATAAATAAATAAATAAATAAAAGGCAAGCAGAACAACTTCTTTATCCTGCTTGGTTTAACACACCTGTCCTGAAAATATCGAAGAAGCAGCACAATTAGAAATATACAGTATACAGACTGTATAAAGTTTGTGCACCTCTAATAATCACACCCATATGTCCTTGTTGAACAGATTATTCCAGATCTTCTTTTGCTGTATTAAACGCCACTTCTCTGCGAAGGCTTTCCACTAGATTTTAAAAGATAATGATGAAAGATATAAGTGAACTATTTGCCTACCATGCTTGCACACAAAGGAATGTGACCACTGTATTTAACCCATCCGTACAGTGAAACACACACACACACCAGTGAACACTAGGGGGCAGTGAACACAATTGCCCAGAGCATGCAAACCACGGCGCCCAGGGAGCAGTTGGGGGAGTTGGGTGCCTTGCTCAAGGGCGCTTCAGTCATGTCTTGCCCTGGGCGGGAATAGAAACCGCGACCTTCTGATCACGAGACCGGTTCCCTGACCACTAGGCCACGGCTGCGTTGAACAAGCTTAATGCAAATAAAGGGTTAAGTCAGTCCTGACGGATCCTTTTAAGCCATCACACGTCCTTTATGTCGTCTCCAAGAAATGTTTTATTGTCCAAGCCTGGGTCATTATGGCTTAAATGACTAATGTGTTCACATTTTGGTGAAGTGAAACCAAAATGCTCTGCTGGAGTTAGTGGGATTGGTCAGACTTTCTGCAGGAGCGAATGGGATTGCTTACATTTCAAGTCAAGTCAAGTCAAATCAATTCGTTTTTAATTGTCATTTCAACCATGTAGTGTTGTACAGGACACAGTGAAACCAAACAATGTTCCTCCAGGACCGAGGTGCTACACACAGAACAATAAACTACACAATGGAACCTAAAGTGCACGTGTGCAGTAGCATGTGCGACGACGCAAGGCAACTTACAATAAGTACACAAGACAATGTACATTAAATACGCTAGACATTAACACTAAAACATTGCGTTTACATTGTGTTTGAGGTGGTAGACACATTGAGCACCACCTCTACGTATATACATACATACATCCACTTTTCACTGGATGAAAGGGGATTGGACAAAGGTCACACAGAACCAGATGGGATTGGTCAGACTTTATGCAGGACCGAGAGCGAATGGTCAGAATGCTTCTTTCTTTTGTTGTAAAAGAGAAGCTCGTCCTGGGGGAACTCGTGGGCTTGTGGTTAGGGAGCCAGCCTTGTGACTAAGGTCCCCGGTTCGATCCATCCACCTACAAGACCTGACTAAACCACCCTTGAGCAAGGCACCTAACCCCCAACAGTTCCAACAGAGCCTTGGATATGGCTGCCAACAGCTCCAGGAAGGTGTATTAACTGCCCCCCTAGTGTACATGTTCACTGCATGGATGGGTTAAATGCGGAGTTTGAATTCCTCGGTTTGTACAAGAACAGTGGTCAATGAGCGGTTCGGATAAAATAACCACAAGGCATAAACTCCTTTGTCCTTTCAACTTTACTAAAGTGAAGTCTTTCTAAAATGCCAGTAAAACGTCTTACTCAGTGGCCGCACGTGTTTAACCATGTACGCAGAACATCACAGTACAAATCCCTGTCCAATCTGTTACTATAGCAACAAAATGATCTAGAACATCTGCATTTTACTAGGAGGAAATAAGGAAAATGTGACTTCCCAAGCCGGCCCTGTTTCCGCTCTTGCAAATATAAATGAGACAAGTGATCTTGTGAAGAGTTTACAAAAGTACACACTGTGCAGGCCGCTGACCCCCAACATCTATAAATGTGGTTTTGCCTGTTGGCTGGACGTATTGTAGTTTCAAATCATTTTTTATCACTTGTAATAATTTGATAGAGGCTGGGCTTCGTTTTCATTATGTAATGGCCCAGTGTTGTGGCTACAGTTAGTGCTTGTGCAGCAGTGCTCAGGGCACAAAAGATCAATAAAGGATGCGGCTTGTATGTTCCTGCACGATGCATGAATGATTCGGAGAAAGATTTGATCCTTAAGATGAACGAACCACAGAAAGGACAGTTCAAAACGAGATCTCTTTTCCAGGCCATTCCTCCAAGACATAGCTGAGCTGACATGAACATTAATGTATGATTTTTGATTATTTTCTTATCCTTGTTCAGGGCCTGGATGGCTTGTGAAACGAACCCCTCTCATCCTCCCTGTGTTCACCTTCAGGGTGTGAAAGTGCTTCCCTGAGCACAACAGAGTGAAGAGTCCATTGTTGGTATAGCTGAGGTCCCTAACAATCTTCCTGGCCTTGGTCCAGCACTGCTTAGTGTAGATGACTTGCAGGTCAGGAAGCTCGGTCTGAAGGATATGTTCAGCTGATCACACCACTTTCTGGACAGCCTGTCTGTCCTGCTTGGGGCTGTTCCCAAATCAGGTTGTGAGGATTCCCTATGAGGTTGCTCTCAATGGCACATAAGTAGAAGTTCCTCAGCACCCTGGAGGGCCAGATGAAGGATTTTAGATGTCTGAGGTGGTAGACACACTGACCACCACCCCTCTGTATATACATACATTCATACTTTATACATAAGGATGTATAAAATGGAAGTTGCTCTGGATAAGAACGCCTGCCAAATACCGTAAATGATTATTTGTCTGAAATAATCAGTTTGTCGTCTGCTCAGCTCAGATCGATATCAGGAATTTGTGTCAGTGATCAAATTCGAGTCTAAACTCTAATTTATCTGCAAAGGAACAAGTGTTTCTCCTGTCATTCTCAAATCAGCCAGTATTTTGTCTTAGACTGATTTATTATTTCACTCCATATGTATCCTAAGGGAGACTTTTAGCTTCTCGAGAAGTCCGTAATCTCCAAAACAAGATGATTTATTTCTGATGAGACAAAGAAAAGACTGTTGCAAGCAGCTAAATTTCCTCTGTTCAGTCAATGGCATGCACCTTCAATCAATTCCTGCTGAAGGGCTTTGCAATCGAAAAACCACAAAATTGAATCAGAAGCCAAAAGCTCTAAATTTCCCAAACAGTCTTTCACTGATTCTCTCTTAGAATGTGTTCGACCCTATTTTCACCCAATGAATCTCCTTCTTTTTTTGTTTATGACCAAACTTTGCTCCTCTCCCATTCAGAGAACCACTGCTTAAATCAGCAAATCATTTAAAATCAGGAGTGATGTGTAACTCTTTTGTTCACCGAGTCACTGTTTGAGTCAGGGCATTCTGGGTCATGACTAAGATTAGTTCTACGCTCATTAGGAAAGTCAGAAGTGTTTCTCTCTGCATTCCTTAAACTGTGAATTGTGCAAGTCATATTTGCTACTCTATGTAGAATAAACCTGTCCTCTGCCCTGTGAGTCAGTGAATAGTTTTACTCGGCCGTGACCGAGCTTTATTCAGTGGATCATTAAGACCTGTCCAGGTTAAATAGGTCAGATGGAGATTTCCAGCATTTCACCCCATCCAAATATAGCACATAACAGTCCGTGTTGAGCTGTGGCTGAAATATAATTCTTTTAAACATGGACACGCAAGATTTTGGCTGGACACCAGGTATAGTGGAAGAAACATTTCATCATATTCAGCTATTCATATAGGACTTAAAGATAGGGTGAGGGGTTCAGTCATCCAGGAGGGACTCAGTAGAGCTCCTCCAGGTCGATTAATGCCAATTGAAATGGTTCGGGCATTTATACCGGGCATGATACCTCCTATAAGACACTTTCCTGTTGAGGTCTTCTGGGCATGTCCAACTGGGAGTAGATCCCATGGAAGACCCAGGACACATTGAGATTCTATCTTTCGGCTGGCCTTGGGATGCCGAGGCATGGAAGAGTTTGAAGCGGCAGCTGGGGAGAAGGAGGTCTGGGCCTCTTTGCTTGGGCTGCTGCCCTCAAAACACAGACCCCAGAGAAGCAGAAGATCATGGATGGGTATAGAATTTTGGGAATAGCTGCAATTAAGGGCATTATAAGAGGGTGGGGGGTAAGGGTGTACTCAACGGCCTCCTCCAGCTTTGTCCATTCCCTCCTCACATAGATGGCCTGTTTGACTCCCTTTTCATTCCTGTCTATTCAAGATGTACATATAGTTAAAATCATGGCCATTGGCATGTTAGTGGGTATAAACCATGGAGTCCTGGCCTCATGAGGAAGCTCTTCTGTGTTGTGCCATCCGTTTTGTCAGCGACTGTTTGGTTTCCCCAGTGTACAATTCCCGGCAATCCTCCCAGTATTTAACATCATACACTACATTGCTTTGTTTGTGCCAGGAGACCGAATCCTCGGGACCAGTTTCTGGTGTGTTGTGTTTTGGGGTTTGAAAGGAACTGAGACACAGTGTTTGGAAAATATTTGTCTCAGTTGTTCCAGTACTGCTGCCACGTAGGGAATCAGTACTGGTTTCCACTTAGGCAGAGGTTGTCCTGTTCCTCTCTGCGATCTGCTGGAGCACTGCTTGGGCGTTTTTCTGGCTAATACCCAGCTTTACCTGGATTACTGAGCATCATTAAGATATCATCATTAAGACTGTTTGTTGTCTGCTTGACATGGTGGCATGGTTGAGCTCCATATTTGGGCAAAGAATATATCAATCTGAGCACACATACAATTCATTGCTAACCTGTCTCTAAACTACATGAATAGTAGTTGAGGGCATGTTTGGCAAGGATTTGGAACTAAAGACCAGCACAATGGTTTAGCTTTTAGTCAGTGATGCAGGACATGTTCCTCAGACCCCGGGTCTGTTCAAGCTTCTGTTCATGTCCTCCCCAAAGATATCTGTATCACTCCATTGATTTTATTGCAGGAGCTGGAGATCCTGGACATGATGGAGAGATAGCAGAAGGAGAGATCATGGGCCTTTCTGCATCATTAGGTAGCACCAGAGTGAACATATGGAAGAGCTAGAAACTTCACTTAAGTAAAAAGTACTGCTGATGTTAACCAGAATGAGGAGTCAGGCACAGAATGAATGTAGTCTTGAATGTGGTCAGTGGTCTCTCAGAGGACATATAATGGCGTGTTGACTGGCTGTACCAAGCCGCCGTTCTAGGAGTGTCAGACATTTTTGTTTAAAATCTGTGTGGAAGCACTACGACTTTACTTGTCTTCTAGCAGGACTCATGAGACTGCTACAAACACAATAGCAATAGTGGCAAAATGGCAGTGGACCATGCTACCATGCCTCAAGAATATTTGGGTTATAGTGAACCTGCTTCCTGCACGATCCCAGATCTTACAAATTGATGACATAAGCAGAACGTAGCAATTGTCTTTGGTCGCGGGTCTATAGTCAGAGGACCGTATTATTATTATTATTAGCATGCTAGCAGATGTGGTGTTAGCAGACTTCAACATGCACATGGTCTGCTGTAGAACTCTGTCTTCTGTCTTATTTCAGAATCAGAATCTCTTTATTTCGCCAAGTATGTTCCACATACACGGAATCTGACTTGAGAGCAAACATGTATGACATGTAACAAGCGCAGAGACGGTAAAGTAATACAGTAAGAGAAACAATTAATTTACAAAAGCATTGAATTAATAATAATAATAATAAAATAAATAAATATAATAAAATAAAATAAAAAGTACTAAGAGTAGTGAAGGGGTGTAGATCTGCTTATTCATGTATGAAACATTGTGTCCATATGTAGCCTGAACATACGCAAACTATTTTATCCAGAAAGTGCAGACGATAGGAAAATGAGCAGAAATTAAACATCTGTACAGCTGTGCAAATACACATTGTGCAAATGAGCAGTATGTTATTGGGTGTTCCAGTTAAATCCAGTTCAGTTCAGTAGAATTTGGAATCTCAGTTCAGTTATAGATCAAGTTGTAAACTGGGACGTGAGGTGTCCACTGTGGTTGAGGGGTCGAGTGGTGCTGGTTTTGATGGACCCGAATCTTCTACCCGATGGGAGTGTCTGGAAGAGGTGACGTCCAGGATGTGAGGGGTCAGCTGATCCAATGTGACAAAGTCATAATCTTAAAATAATCAGATTTATTTATAAGCACGTTTCAGGATACTCAAGGACACTGTACAACCACGAAAGGACATAAAAAAGTGTCAGCACACATCACATAATGGAGATTAGGATTATAAATAAAATCAGATAACAAAAAAGGTTCGATTTTAACTGATATTTAAAAGCGAAGGGTGACAAGCAGGAAGACGTAAAATGAAGGAATACCAGAGTTTTAGGCCCGCAATACTAAAAGCGCTATCAAACTGTATGTAACCTGAAGGAAGGGACTGAAAATCAGAGGACGAGAGACAGCAGGAAGAAGCATGCTTAGTCGACAAGTTTGAGAGATTAGACAGATCCAGACCATGGAGAGATTTAGGAACCAGAAGAGGGACTTTATACTGAATATGGAAATGAACCAGGAGTCAGTACAGGCGTTTAAGTGTAGGGGGTTATGCTCCAAGGAACCCGTGTGTATAAGTACTCAGAGTACCGAGTACTAGCCACTGTATTCAGAGTACTCTAGCAACAGAATACTGGACACACTGTAGCAGGAAGCAGTCTGGAGATGTTTTTGCCAAAATACTCCAGCGGTTACAAATTTGGACCTTTGCTCAGAAGGTCATTGGTCAAATCCCACTACAACCAAGCTGCCACCTTGAGCACGACTCAAACCTCAACTGTTTGATTGTGGAACTCACTCTGTATAAAGGTGTCCTCTAAATGGTGTAAATGTTTTTCTAGACTTAAAAACAAGTTTTGGGTGTGGGTGTGGATGGTTCAGTCGTCAAAGTAACGACGTGTCCGAATTCGAACGCCAGTTCACCCGTTGTCTTTGAACACACTGATATACTTGTTTAGGTCATGAAAAGATAACGGTGTTGCTAGGCAACTGGGAAACATGGACGTCGAGCGCGGACGCTAGCTAATGATTAAGTCTTTAGGTCTTTTGTATGGACAATCTAAAGGTGCAGTGACAGTGCAAACAAGACCCAGCTGTCAGGAATATCAACATTTCTCTCGAGACTTGATTAGAATGAATGAAACGACACCAATTTCACGACTGCCCACCAAAACACCATACTGACGAACGCAAACACTGAATCGCAAGCTACAGTTAATACCACAGGTGTCGGTCAATAATACAGAATGTTTGTAACCACTTGTAATCATTTGATCACAGCCATAGCAGCCATCGCCCACCGTCTTCACACCATCTTCACATATAATTTGGCCGAAGTATATAAGCTCACTACATGCTTCTGTGTATACAGAAAAAAAAATAAATAAAATATATATATATATATATACCTGACCAAACGCAATTTGCATGCTGGACGTTACCACCCACGTCTATACACACCATGATGAATTCACCTTCCTGTTATCAAAAGAATAAACTCCTCTCAGGCAATGTGAGATTGTCATTGACCTCTAAAAAGGCAGTGACTAATTTAAGGAACCTCCACCAAATTGCATCTAAGCCCTGAATGCTAATCAGGCCATAATTGCAATCCTGCGACTAGTAGAAAATGCAAGGCTCGGCGAATGACAGATGCTTGATCCTGATCGATACCAGGCATGCTACTATCAATTGCTAAATCAATACTGTTTTACTCATGCACCCAATCTTCATGTTTGCTGTAAATGAGGTCTCTAACAGAGTCGGCTCTCAGACGAACAGCTCCACCAGTTAATATTTAGCCATCAATAGATCAATATCTATCAGCAATGAGAATTTGTTCATGTTCTCTTTATTGGTTAAGTCATAAACTACTTAAATATTTAAAAAAAAAACAGTATCTAGAAAGTGCATGTTGAAAATTAGCTTTATCAATGGCTAATGCGGAATTTATAGTCATCTCTCAAACCTTGTGACCGTCACAATGTCAGCTAAATGTCTTTTAATGCGCCAGGTCATTGCTGGCACTGAATCCCCTGTAGCTTGTTTGAGCCAGTAAATGCCATCTGTGACTGATGGAGAGACACGAGCTGCGAGTGCATTAGCAAGCCGTATGCAGAGGAAGTGGAGGACTAAAGTGTTGCGTTAGGCCTGCACCTAGCATCCAATAACCGTTTAACGACATGATGCAGAGCAGCACCGGGGCCCAGGATTCACACAGGCAGGCTGAAGCGGTGACATTATCCAATATGAGAACTGGGAAATATGTTCAGTGCTCTTTTCAGATTTTGACAGTTTTCTGGACTGAGCAGGGAAAAAAAGTCTAGACAAATGTGAACGTGAAAAAGCACAATATATTATTAGAAAAGGTCAAAATGTTTTTTCTAAAGGCAGGCCTAATTCTTTGGAAACTCAGTTTTAAAGAAAAAAAAATGTTGCAGTTTTATGTTGGTTGTGGTTGTGGAGTGTTTTAGGATGTTGATACTGAAGAACATGTATATAAAAAATAAAATGCTCATATTTTAATTCAGTAAAAAAAAAAACCAAGAGCTGAAATAAGCAGATTAGGTGTTTTTTTTTCTTTTCCTTTTCCTAAAAAAATATTTTAGTAAAAAAGGGAATTTTAAAATATATTTATCTATAAACTCAAACTAAATTCATGAAAAAAAAAAGTTTATTTACCTACAAACTCAAAGATATATTTATATATTTTATAGATATATAAAATAGTTTATAGATATATTATTTATGAGAAAAAAAGTTTGTTTCCAGACCAAACTTCCCAGACCTATTTCTTGTGATGTCCACTTATTTGTGAAAATAAATGTATTTTTTTAATACATAAAAAGAACATAAAATATGCAGGTGTAGGTTGATCAGCCAACAAACACAAGCCCAACAAACAACCCCCCAAAAAAGAAGAATAAATGAAACTAAATAAAATAGAAATCACAATGCAAGAAAAAAAAAAACGTGCCCATGACAGCACAGGAAAGTGGCAAAGCATCTCACAGACTTCCATGAACACTTTAAATAGATGACGACTGTGAGTCTGAAACAGGAAACAGGTGTAGTCACTGATCAGGTGAGAGAGATTGGTGTAAAGCCTGATATGGAGTAGGATTGTGGACTTGAGATTCAAATCTTCCAGAGTTTATTATAATTATTAAAACAGTAATTTCACAATATCAAAGTATCACAATATCAATATTATATTGTTAGATCACCCAGCCCTAGCTACAGGACATAGACCTGAAAAAGGGTGTACTATACATATTTCAATTCTTGGATCTGCTTGATTGAATATCAGTAGACTGAATAATGAAACCTAATATAGATTTTCAGCTGAACCGCTCTGACATGTGCTTGTGATATTTTCTTTCGATCTGCTTGATACAGATGTCTGGAGGTGTTGGATTGCAGACTTTGATCGCACCCGTGCTTGGACCCCAGCCTCAACTTCACTTAATGTCCGAGACAGACTCGAACTCCGAGTGTGTGTTAGAGGTGAGAGTACTCACCTCGGGCATGATGCAACGCTTTGACACGCCTGCGAATCTGCACACACATCTACTTTCGTCTATATGTGAAGAAAAGGAATTTTGTACTCGCAGGCGCTAAATAAATAAATAAATAAAGAAAAGCTTGAACCTTGCAGAATATGAAAAGGAGGCTGGATCTGAGGGGCAGGGGGGGGGGGGGGGTTGGTATTCACTCGCGGTTCTTTACAAGGCTGGACTCACCTTGAGCACAAAGTTATTTTCCTGGAATAATAACGAAGGCCGTGGCAGATAAGGAGCTCTCTGGACAAGGACAAGTTTGAAAATCATGGCGTGCATGTACACGAGTCTGTCGAGTGATCGCCACTGGTTAAAACCGCAAAGACGCATGTCAGTATGAACGAAGAGTCTTCCGTGTCTCTTCGGCATGCCTTTGAGACTGGCGGTAATTACTCGCTGAATGAGGAAAGGAGGAATGGGGAATCGGACAGGCTGCTGATGCTGTCATAATTTTTAGCAATCGTTGTATTTCTCACAGAGCCTCTGAGGTGACCATGGCAGGTTATTTCTTTAACAAGATGTATAAAAGTCATGAGTTTTCTTAGGACTTTTGGCCAAATGTTATCTTCTGGCCTTAATTTATCATCACATGACCTCAATATATTATTGCACTGCTACAATATGCTATCCTGTGGCCTTACTATTTTATCCCATTGCATCTATATACTATTTCATAACTCTAATGTATTATCATGTGGATTCAATATATGATCTCATGGCCTCCATGTATTGACCTGTAGCCTCAAAGCATTATCTCATGGCTTTAATATAATAACTCATTGTCTCGATATGTTATCTCAGGGCCTCAGTGTATTATCTTGTGGCCTCATTTTATTATCTCATGGCCTCTATGTGTTATCCTATGACCTGACTTTATTATATGGGGCATGAATATATTATTTCATGGCTGCAATATATTATCTTGTGGTCTTAATATATTATCTCAGGGCCTCAATGTATTATCTTGTGGTCTTAATATATTATCTCATGGCCTCAGTGTATTATCTTGTGGCCTCATTTTATTATCTTGTGGTCTGATTTTATTATCTCGTGGCCTCTATGCGTTATTCTATAACCTGACTTTATTATATGGGGCATGAATATGCTATCTCATGGCTGCAATATATTATCTTGTGGCTTCAGTGTATTATCTTGTGGCCTTAATTTATTATCGTGTGGCTTAAATATATTATCTCAGAGCCTCAATGTATTATCTTGTGGTTTCAGTATATTGTCTCAGGGCCTCAATGTATTATCTTACGGTCTCATTTTATTATCTCATGGCCTTTATGCGTTATCCTATAACCTGACTTTATTATATGGGACATGAATATATTATATCATAGCTGCAATATATCATCTTGTGGTCTTAATATATTATCTCATGGCCTCCATGTATTATCTTGTGGTCTCAATATATTGTCTCAGGGCCTCAATGTATTATCTTGTGGTCTCATTTTATTATCTCATGGCCTCTATGCGTTATCCTATGACCTGCCTTTATTATATGAGGCATGAATATGTTATCTCATGGCTGCAATATATTATCTTGTGGTCTTAATATATTATCTCATGTCCTTAATGTGTCATCTCATGGCCTCAATATATTACCTTGTGGCTTCAGTGTATTATCTTGTTGCTTAAATATATTATCTCACAGCCTTAATGTATTATGCTGTGGTTTCCATAAGTGATATTGTTCAACTGTATATTATCTCATGGTTATTATCTCATGTCTGTGAAGCAGACATTTCTCTGCTACATCCAGAGATGAAAGCCATCATCGAAAGCCTTTCATGTTCTCGTCTGCGTATCGATCAACACAGCGATGAGGGAGGTACAGGTGGAACACAACCTATATGACCTCTGATGATATTCCTCTGAATTCTATGGTATTGGAGAGGAAAATGATGACGAGTCAAAAAACCGCACATTCGAGTCCAATAGCTGACCCATGTAAAAACCGTGTGTGTAGACAGACACGAGGAGATACAGACCTTTTTTTTGCTAGACAGAGCGAAAGAGAGGAAGAGGGGTGTGAGAATAAAGGGCAGTGCAAGGTTGCTGACCTGCAGATCATTCTGAGGCTTGTGTTTCAGTGGCAGGCCAAGGTCAACCTACTTAGTTTACCTCTGTGGTTTCATCATCTGTGTTTTATTTAGTATCACAAACAAATTGAGAGATAACCTTAAATAGACATCGACAGAAGAGCTTACCTGAGCCAAATGTCACCGTTTCATTTTTCTTCGAGCTGATGTTAAAAAGGCAGCTGCGTTATATGAGCTGTAAAATGAAATAATCATAGAGGGGAATAATTTCGTAATAGGAATGAAATTAATTGCAGTGAATAGGGCGGTTGGATTTATGATGTGTAACCACAAGGGTTTAAATACCCACCTTCTTGTCCTTTACACTGTTCACCAGTATATACACTATCATATAAACCCAACTGGAACGGGATCTCGTCTTATAGATCAAATAATGTATGTGGATATTTGGTGTGGTGTTTGTTTTATTTTTCTTTTTTTTCCCTTTTCTTTTGATATTTTAGTATCCAGTCTCCTAACGCAATCTATTAGTAATTGACATAATTGGAATCATTCAATATTCAAGACTTTCATTATTTCCTTCTCATAGAGCGAGTTTATGAAGCTTGTCCATCATTGCCCGAGCTCATTTCAGTCTTAATATATTTTAAAATACTTTTGCAAATGCTGCACTATATATCCACTTACTCTTACCACACACATACCCCTTTACTCTGATATACACTTCAGTGTGTGTGTGTGTTGGTTGACAAAGTATGTTTCAATTGTTTGACCTTTTTTCTCTTTTGAAGCTCCATATATTAATAAGTGCAATAAATAAATAAATAGGTTGTAACCTATTTAGCCACCATACAAACCTGGTATTAAGGTGCTGAATGTGTTTCTCACAGCACTATGCTACCACCACCAGCCTGAACTGATCATTGAAGACAATTTGGTTTCATGAATCTACAGTGTTAATCCTAATTCTGCTGTTCTATCCCATCCACATCAACATTCACATTTAAAGCTGTGCATTCCGACATGCTTTTCTGCTCACCGTGTTGTAAAACAACAATAAGTGAAGACTTGTATCTCCATGACTGCACTATATGATTTTTATATGACTTATTGATTTTAAGCTACGGGCTTCTACTTTGGTGCCTGTATTAGCTTTTGCTAGCGTTTGTGTACATTTTTTAATTTTCTACACGTTAAAGACGTTATATGGTAAAGTATCATCTTCCTTGTTTACATATTTGAAAGAGATTTGTTTACTGTTATTACGTCGTCACTTCATAATAAAAGTCCCATGTTTTTTTGGTTGCGCCACACTGACATTTGAGAACATACAAAGTTTTTCAATTATCTCAATTACTTTAAATTAGTATTTTATAGTATTTTAAAATTAAAAAGTTTTTAAACATAAAATCACGCCATAGTATTTATTTATTTTATTATCATTATGAATTATTATATAATTTTTCATCACTTTCCTTGGTCTCTTCATTTTCATGGATGGTTGCGCCACCTGACATTTTGTTGGTTTGGCCTAAAAAAAGGTGAAAAATAAATAGATATTATTAGAACATACTGAAAGATATTGAAACTAGATGTGTTTTATAGTAATGAATGTAATGTAATGTAATAAATTAATTAATTAAAATAATGTTAAAAGAAAATCATATATTTAAAAACAAAAATGTGCATGCCATGTCAGTGACCCGTAACGAGCAATCAACTTGGCTTGGTTTTAATATCTGGATGTTGGGAAAACAGTGAAGATATCTCTGCTGTTACTAAACGTCACCATCCTTTATTACTATAAGGTCAGAGGACGCTAACCTTCCACCTCATCATGGCAGTATTGGACAGTATAATTTGGGGGTGAATGATGTCGCCTAGTTGGAATGCCAGGATGCCCGGAGTGCCTCTCGCTGTTTTTGTAATGAGTAATCAGGCCAGCGGTATGTCAATATCTGTGTGTTAACTGGCCTGACCCACACTGAACTCACCACCTGACAGTCCAAATACAGTGCTGCTAAGCAGATTAACCCATCTCCCTTTTACACTCCATTATCTCAATGCCCTTATCTCTTCTCCTGAGTGACATTACACATCAGTCTGGTCCTAGATCTCCAACAGGGTGATGTCTTCGCTAGAGGAATCTTACCACTCACAACATTTTTTTTTTCTTTGTAACGCTGGAAATGATTCACCATCTTATTCGGAGATGAAATCAATCTGAGACGAATGATCCTGAGCAGTTTGAGAATAACAGGAGAGCTACAAAACCCAAACGTGAGCTTGATCACTGAGACACATTACGATTGATATTCTGCAGCTCATTTATAAACTGATCATGTTGTGCTCAGCTCATGTTACTTTATCTCACGAGACGATTATTCCAGATACAATAAAGATCAGTGCAGTGAGAGAATTAAAGAACTATAATAAAATGATCCAAATGTCATATAATCTGTTCAATTGACTTCAGTAATGTCTAAGAGAAATAGTCTAAATCTTATTTATTTTTTATATATTTTTACTTTTTAGACACCTTTAAAGTGGTTATCTGTTGTTTGTGTGTAAATAACTCACTCAGATTCAGACAGAAGACCACAGACTGACATTAACAGCTAACAGTTTTCTTTTACACCCTATGATAAAAATGCTAGCTAATGTAGCTAACATGTTAATGGACCTGAAGTAGTGAGTGAGTGAGCTAGTCCTGTTAGCCTCGGTTTCATTTCCTGAGACAGAATAATAAGGTTGTTCAGTCAGGAAACTGAAATTTATTGGCAATATAAACTCAACTAAGTTCCTGTTTAATACAAAAACGTTTTTATCTAGCTACAGATTAAAAGCATATGAACAGAAAATAAAATTGCTCACGGCCAAACAAATTTCGGATTCGGATGCATGACGTGACTGTTCCCTTTCGCGTCACAACCCAATGCTGCTAGGTTGCTGTTATGAACCCAATTTGAATAAAAAAATAACCCAATATCATGACCCAACAGGCTCAACCCAGCAAATGGGTTATAAAAATAACCATTTATTTTTATTATTATAAAAAAAAAATCTCAAAATATTCTGGAATAATATTTGTATGCATGCTTGCATTATATTGATTTAAAATGAACCAACCTAGCCTGGGTAGCGGTAACTCTAGTTTAGATGTCAGTTCGTATTGGTTTTAATATCATGTTTTATATTGGACACAATTTTAGATAACATCTTGTATGTTAGATGTCAGCTAATGTATTATACTGATTTAGACTTTAAACTCATGCATTATGCTAGTTTGGAGATTAGTTTATGTTTTAAGTTTGATTAGACAGCTTGTGTTTTACGCTAATTTGGGTATCAGTTTATTTTCTACGCTAGGTTAGAGGTCTGTTTTATTGCTAATTAAGGAGACTTTTTTGCTGGTTTTTAGATTATCTTATGTTTTATGCTATATTAAATGTCAGCTTAGGTTTTATAAAGACATTTTATGCTAGTTTAGATGTCATGGTTTAGACTTGTTTTGAGGTCCGGCTAATGTTTTTATGCTAGTTTAGATGTCAGTTCAGAGTTCAGCTATGCTAATGTAAATGTCATATGTAGGTAACCCTAACCCCAACCTAACCCTAAACCCTCCAAGACTAATCCTAAAATAAATTAGACAGCTTGTGTTTGATGCTAGTTTAGAGAGTTAGTAATGTTTTATGCTAGTTGTAAATAGCAGCTCATGTTTAATACCAGTTTAGCAGCCTTTTTTTATTGCTAGTTTAGAGGTCAACTTATGTATTGTGCTAATTTATTTTCAACTTGGTTTATGTTAGATTAGACTTCAGTTTATTTTTATGGTTCGCTAGAGATTAGTATATGTTTTATGGTAGTTCGTACATCAGTTCATGCTCTGGGCTAGTTTAGAGGTCTGTATTTTTTTTAGTTTAGACATCAGTCTGTTTTCTGTAACTTTATTTTGCTTCATGTTTTATGCTAGTTTATATGCTAGTTCATTTTCTATGCTACTTTAGAGTTTAGTTTATGTTGTAGATTAGACAGCTTGTGCTTTATGATTGTTTAGGCATCAGCTCAGTTTTATACTAGGGTATATTTTAGATGTCATATATTTAATGCTAGTTTCAGCTTGTGCGTTATGCTAACGTAGATGTCGTAGATCTCATGTTAATCTAGTTCACAT
>JAOVVF010000048.1:23962634-23984501 GCA_028565595.1 Duopalatinus emarginatus
GGTGGGGGGGGGATGGTGGGTGGTGGGCTTATATAGCGTGCTATCATTTCCCTGGTTTTGTAAAATAGGTCAGTATTATAAAACGATAAGTTCTGAGACTGGACCTGAGTAGATAATCACACATGATAGCTTGTCCACAGAGCACATCTGGTTATGCATTGCCTTTGTTCATGCTAAAAGATGCAAAAATGTTGCGTAAGTTATCAAATCAGGGTCACGGTTTATCCGGAGCCCACTTGGGATCACCTGGGGCAAGGCGGGAAAACCCAGTGGACAGGGCGCCAATCCATCACAGGGTACTTAAAGGGAATGTATAAAGCTTTACTTGATATCATGTTAGAATTTGTTATAGGTTCATTCAACATTATAACTGTTTACATTCCATGAGTTCATGTGTCTGCTCTTTTTTTACAGTCCGTGGTAGCTGTAATATAATACACACTGATATGTATGATATGTACAGTGTAATGATATATACAGTAGCACCTGTCAGGAGGGGGGGGGGGGGACGTATTAGACAGCAAGTCAACAGTCTGTTCTCAAAGTTGATGTGTTGGAAGCAGGAAAAATGGGCAGGTGTAAGAATCTGAGTGACTTTGGTGATGTCTAGACGACTGTCTCAGAGCATCTCCAGACTAGCAGGTCCTGTAGGGTGTTTCCAGTACGCAGTGAACGGGGAACCAGTAAACAGGAGACGGGGTTATGGGTGTCCAAGTAATGTTGGTGCACCATGGAGGTCGAAGGCAAGTCTACAGAAGATGGACAGATACTACAGAACACCTTTAGAGTCCATGATTGATAAGTCAGAGCTGGTTTGGTGGCTGGTTAGGGCTGGTGGTGTTAATGTTATGGCTCGGTGTGAAGCTGTATTGTTAGTGTACTGTAAGAAATAACTTAAAAATTATTTTTTTGCAAAGGTTGCAATTTTTTTAACTGTTGAAATCTTTGAATTTTGATGATTGTGCAAAACTTGTTTTTATTGGTAAATTAAAAATAAATATTTGTTTGATAAATAAAAATAAATATTTTCTTGTTAAATTAAAATAAAAATAATTTTGTGATACATAATAAAAAATAAACACCTTCTTGGTAAATCTTTTCCATTTGTGCAAATCTGAGCAAAACTCTCAGAATTCAGTATCGAGTGTATAATGTGGAAATATATCACAAGCCGTAATATAATAAAACTGGTACTGGGACTCAACACCGTGTTAAACACTCATCATCACCATAATAACGGACTATAGATTACCTATTGATTTTTGTCTGAGACTTTATTAACGTCTTCAGATTTCCACTAAGAATAGAGCTAGAGCCAATAGGTCAGGGGTCAAAGGTGAACAGGTCACAGCATTATTAGTTCAGGTGTTTGTAGATGCTGAGCCTCGATTGTGGAGGTGAATGTCTAATGAATGTCTAATCTCTCAGTGTAAAATTCACCACTGTTGTGTTTCCACACACACACACACACACACACACACACACACACACACACACACACACACAGACACACAGATGAAGTGTGTGACGATGTATTGGCCTGTATTGAAGTGTTGAGGTGTGTGTGTTTGTGTCTGTGTGTGTTTTTCAAATCTGGATTGTCTGTTATATTGCCTGTTATAGAAATGAGGAATTACCCACAATTCCTTTCTGTTTGTCAAAAACACTTCTCTGGAGTTGTTTCCTAGTTTGAGATTTGAAGCCGGACCGTGCTGGATGCACATGGTGAAGGCTCAGAGGCAGTCGTATAGGTGAAGCGTAGCAGAACGTGGGTCTTAAACCAGGATTAATGAAACTAAGATTTTCTAAGTAATTCTTTTATTTGTACTGTGATACTAGAAGGCAAAACCCACAACTACCCCAGAACGTAGATGTAGAGATGTAGAGATGCCCAGGTTGACCCATAGATTCTGGTCCGTTTACTAGAACTATATCGTGGGTTCAGACAGGACGCGTCGAACCGTGACGAAGAAGCATTACGACTTTATTGTGAAGTTGTTTTATTACTTACAGAAAGTGAAAGTGAAGTGATTGGCCTACTGAACTTGCACACTGAGAAGTTTTGCCCTTTGCACTTTAACCCGTCCATGCAGAGAAACACACACACACACACACACACACACACACAAACTGGCAACATACAGAAAACATTGCTGTAAAAACCTGGGACTAGGACGAGTCAGGCACTTTTCTGTCTCAGGATCACTATACAGACTGATGTTGGTGGTTTGCGGGTTGGTACATTGGGTTACTGTGTTGATTAACATATATTTTTTTTCAGGTTTGTGGGTCGGGTGTGTCGATTAACACAGATTTTTGCGGGTCAGGTGGTATGAACTCGTTCTCATAACAGCATGTGTGTGTGTGTGTGTGTGTGTGTGTGTGTGTGTGTGTGTGTGGGTATTAATTAACTCTGATCTGCACATGACTCACATTATTACATAAAGTATTTTTAACATTTTATTTCAATTATTAAAAAGAAGAATTCAGACACAATAACTATTGTAAAAACCCCTTAGAGATATTTTTACAGTGTTAAGTGAAGTGAACCACTCATTGACCACTGTACTTGCACACATGGAATCCGGTCTCATACACACACTAGTGAACACATCCACTAGAGTACAGAGAGCACACGTGCCCAGAGCGGTGCACAAACCTGTCCATGGCACCCCGGGGGCAATTGGGAGTTAGATTCCTCGCTCAAGAGCACTTCATTCGTGTCTCGTCAGTGCAGGAATCGAGTGGGGGACCTTCGGGGCACAAGACCACAAGCCGACAGCTGCCCCCCCCCCCACACACCTTTCATTCTCTAGTAAAAATAAATAAATATATTATTTTCAGTTTGATATCGGATGTATAATGTAAAATGATTATTTTTATATACAGTACTCTCACTGTATTATGTTATATATTATTTTATTTTATATACACTATTTTTAGTACATTATATATAGTTTTATTATTATTTATTATTATTATTTTAAAATTATTTTTAATAGTTTTACTATAATATATATTATGTATTGTTGTTTTAATATATATTATATATATATATATATATATATAAAATGTATATTTATTTTACTATATATACTTTTATATATATTATACTATATGTTTTAGTATTCATTTTTATATACATTACAATTATTATCTATTATTATTTTATTTATTTTTAAAATATTATAAACATTTCTTGTATAGGTTTCCATTTCTGAAAAAAAAACAACAACAATATAACAATATATTTTGAAGGCGTTGCAGAACTATTTCATAAAACTGCTGTTTATTTTCTGATGTCCAGTATGATGATGCCTGCAGTATCTTTTACTAGGTACGAGCACAGGTTAGACATTTTAAGTGCAAAATCCAAGGTTTGTGAACCCTTGTATTGTTTGTTCGGTGGAATTTCTGTTCCACGCATGTTTATCACATGCTGACCTGAACTTACACGGCCCAGGTGATAGGACTTTGACCTTCATTCTGAATGCGGTTACAGGGAGAATTCTAAGTGCTATTGTATGAGTGTAAAAGAGCAGTGGGAGTGCATGTGAAAGGCAGGATGAGGAAATAAGGACAGGACACACAACACGTTTGCACAAGTGTGTGTGTGTGTGTGTGTGTGTGTGCGTGTACAGCAACCTTCTTGTGCATGCATGCGTTACTCGGCTAATTGTTCGAGAGATAATGACAGCCTCGTCTACTGGACGTAAGGTCGTCACGTCCCTCCATCGTGACCCATAATTGATTGATCGTAATGGAGATTGAGCTGCATTATTCATAGTTTTGGAGGGGGGGGAAAAAAAGAAGAAAGAAACACAACGGCAGCCGTCGTAGTGAGATCGAGGTCAGATAAATCAAGCGGTGAAGTGCGCACGCAAGCACTGTCTTGTTCAAGAAGGAGTGGGGGGGAGGGGGGAGGAAGAAATGACTGGCAGGACGTGCTCTTGTAAACGCCGCGGCTCGGAGAGAGCATGCCAGCGAAAGATCTTAGCTCTGCAGCAGCTTTTAAGGAGAAGACATTTACAGTGGCTCTTAAATTGGCTCGTGCTACGAAGAGGAGGAGGAGGAGGAGGCGGCGGAGGAGGCGGAGGAGGCTAGGAGCTGAGGGGGAGGGAAAGAAAAAAAAAGAAAAAAAAAGGGAAACAAATGCAAGCAAAAAAAAAAAGTCCTGTATTAAAACTAACGGCGTAAGCAAAAGTAGAGGGCAAAAGGAAAAGAAGGATCTTAAATCATGTCTCTGGGTGCCAGCTCATCTGTCAGCAGTGCCGCACTGAAATGATTTTTCCATCTGTAGAATAGAAATGTCAGCCCAGGGCGAGCGGGGTGTACCGGTGACATTTTTATAGAGTGGACTAGTATTATGCACGCGATTTATGGCGGCCGTACGAGGCGCCGCTCTGCACATGCGTGAAATCTCCTTCGAGAGCCCAGAGTGAACCCTTATCGCCGGCACTTCACAGGCACCCAGTGTTTCTTGGCATCCACCAACAGGTTCTTGCATCACTTACACGGCAGATCTCACTGTACGTCCTGTGTTCTAATTAGCGGCTCTGAGAGGCCGTTGTGTACTCATACTAACCGACTGACTGGCTTTTAATTTTCATTTCCCATCATTAATATAAACACAAGGTTGAAAGACTTAAGAGCGAACAGTTCAGTACCTCCTGTACTCAAATGGAGCAGAAGTCAAGGACGATGTAGGAAAGGTGGGCGTTTGGACATGGCACAAGGTCAGACACCCCTGGAGTGGAAAGGGTTAAGGGTCTTTTTTAAAGGGCCCAACCGTGGGCACGTCTATGTTCACTAAAAGCACCAGGTCTGATTTATACTGTACTTCTGCATCTTCATATCTTCGTATCTACAAGCACAATGTTAATGTGCGTACTGGGAGCAATCTGAAACACCAGAACTCAGAGCTGGACATGTCGTAAAGTGTATTAGCAAGACCTCTGGGCAAGTAAAAGCTCCAATGCACTGCTGATGATTTGGTTACCCGGAAACCAGTAATAAAGTGTAGCGATGAATCCAGCCAGCCGTTAATCAGCTAATGTGTAAAAGATGTCCAGTGGTAGCTGATATGTTTATTATTATTATTATTCTTAACCCAAGATTGGCTGCGCGTAGTAAGCAGGAGACGTGTATTTGTATAATTCTTTATCAAGATCCCTAATAAAGCAAAAGCACTTAAAAGTGTTCTGTTGGATACCAACAATAACGATCCGGTCGATGTGTGTAGTGCGGCAGGTGGTGATTTAATTTAGTTATAGTTACATCACCGTCTACACCAGTGTACAGAAAGGCACCAGTGTATTCGAAACGGCATACTACTATACTGCATACTGCCTACCGTCTGTAGTATGTAGCGGAGTCAGAAAAGTCGACGTACCTGTTAGCGTACTACAGTCACGTGAGCTGCGAATTTGTCTGAGAGAATTTAAAAAAACCTTTCTGTTCTAATCAGTGTGTGAGCGGGAGGAGGAGGAGGAGATCTGCAATGCGACCTAAAACATCTGTAACTGTTTTATTTTTGCACTTAAATTTAAATACAGTGATAGCGATGCTAACAACTAGTCAGCGTTTTTACCTGGTGAAAGAATAACTACAATTTTACCAACAAGAAATATATATATATATTGAAATAAATAACTTTCATATTAAATAATCATGAAATAATAAAGCGTTACGCAATGTGAAGTAGGCGGAGCCGGTGAGGCCGCGGTGTATGCCGGGATTGCAGTACGCCGCGAAGATCAGCTCCCGCGGTATACTAGAAAATCTGACCGAAGTAGTGCGTCATCCGTGTACATGTAGTACACTACAGAGATCTAGTCCGGTCACATACTACATACTACATACTACGTTTAGGCAGATTAAGTATGCGAGTAGTGTGTAGTATGACATTTCCAATACAGCCAGCACAGGTTAAATAAACAAAACGTTTGTCTGTTATTTATTTATTTATTAAAAGTTCATTATTAAGTTTAGAAAGCACAAGCCTTGTCATTTTCTAGCCCCTGAATTTGCACTATAGGGCCAAAAGTTTGTGGACACCCAAGAATCACACTCATAATCGAACATCTCACTCCGGTTTCATTTATTTCATCCATTTATAATAAGCTCCATTGTCTGGAGCTCAGTCATTGTTTCTGTTCACCCCAGAGGTTCTGTTCAGCTGAGCTGAGGTGCAGGACGTTCTTTACAACTCTTCATTGAGTTTTCACAGATTTGTAAAACTATAATGATCCAGCATGCAAAGGCATTCGGTACAGTCGTGTGCTTAGTGGCTACAGTTTGGAGGATAGTCGTATATTATTATTATTATATGTAATATAACGGTGTATTTTATATATGTGTGGAGTGTCCACATACAGTACATTTGGCCATATGTAGTGTTTTTGTGCCAGGTGATCAACTCATCTGTCCATCCAGTTAGATAAGAAAAAAAAAGAAAAAGAAAGAAAATCTGAACAGTAGGGAGAAGCTAGAAGGAGAAGAAGACATGATGGAGTCTACTGTAGGTGTGAGTGGGTTCAAATCATTAAACCAAACCTGACCTACAGCACTGTAGATCTGAACAATGTGTCGGGATTTTCGGAGGTGTTAAAGCCGCTTCCTGTTTAAGGAGAACTGCTTTACAAATGCAAGGAACCCAATAAATAAAAATAAAAACCTTCAAGAAACTTTTTCCCCTAACAGTTAAAGAATAACTTGTGGAAATATTTGATGTTATGATGTAGGACAGAGATTGTAGTCAGACTTTTTTTTAGTAACCTAAAAAGTAGTAAAACAGTTTTAATTTAGTAAGAACCACAGTAACACCAGGGTAAATTCATGTTAAAATATAGAATTGTTCTAGTTGCTACAAACCACTACAGTGAAAGCAGTGTGATATTATGGTTCACCAAATACTACTGTAAAATATTACGGTCGAACCCTGTTAAAAGTGTAACGGCATAGTGAACTACACTGTTAATAAATTAATAAATAATATATATATATAAATATATGATATATAAATGATGTGCAGACTTTTTGAGTTTTTCATTTTTAACAATTCAGATAACAACAAATCAACACATACAAATTGTAAAAAAAAAATAATAATAATAATTTATTTAAACAGTATTTGTGTGATGGTCTCGAAAAACCAGTCAAATTTTGCAGCCAATAAATAAATTAAAAAGTAAGTATATAAGTAAGTAAGTAAGTAAATAAATAAATAAATCTGGAGTAAAATTGGGTTTGTTTTGTTGCCTAGTGACGGCAATTTATGTAAATAAATAAATTTAACAAAGTGACATAGAAACATTTCCAAGACGACCTTCCAACATTGATCATGTTTTGTATAAGAACCCAAATGTGCATAATGACAAATGTGATAATAAAAACACTGAGCTACAGTCCGTAACTGTAGCCAACAAAAATTCACATTTATTTTCTGTTCCTGGCTAAGAAGAAAATCTTTGCTAAGCGAACAACTCTGTGGTTTTATGACCCTGATGCAGACTTTTCTCAGGAATAAATCGAAGAAACGTCCACATTCGGTTGCTGAATGAAGTCCAGGGAGTCTATAAGCATGTAAACACCCGGCTTTAATCAGGTTACTGTGTAGCCTCATGTCGTATCGTCGTATGATATTAACGTTATGAAAATAGTTTGTAATCTGTCAAAATCCAAACGTCTGTGATGCCGCATCAGCAAATCAGTAAATGTGACAGTAGACAATAAAACCCGTTACTTTAGATTGCATGCAGACGGGAAAACTAAGTCACAGTTTCATCAGATGAAGGGATTTCCCAGCCTTGCATACGTTTTTACATGTCAGATTTTATATGACTGTTTTTTTCCATGTTAACTTTTCATGCACGCAGTTCCTATTCTTTCACCCTGTTGCTAATGACCACAGGAAGACGCTTGCTGCGGGTTACTCTGTGGCACTCTCAGAATAATTGAGGGCTGGAGAGGACACGCTAGGGGTTGCGCTTAAATTGGACTTAGGAGTGTTATTCAACGGCATCTTAATTTAACCAGCCGGCGGTTATATTAAGCAAAGCCCGGAGAGAAAAGTGGCTCAGGCTGAACGCTAGCCATTCTACACCAATGCTGAGACTTTTGAAGGTTACCGGCTTGTCTACGGTCGGACCCTGATGGATTGATGTATGTCCCCTGTCGAGCGGAGAATTTCCAAATCCGAGGCTGCCGCAGCGCCGTTCTGTTCGTTGCGGGTGGGGTGACGGTGGTGGGGATGTTGGGGTAGGGGTGGTTTGTCCTTCACAAACTTCTTGTCCTTTGCGTAGCTCAGACAAGGGCATTGTGTCAGTTACAATAAGCCGAGTTGTGGAGCACTTCACCCTACATAATCATCCGACTCTAATGTAAGTGTCCGACACTCACACTCGGCCCCGTGAGGAGAAAAGGGCGGGGGTGCCGAGGGGATCGGCGGAGACGTCCCAACTTCATTACCTCTCGCTCTTTGAAGAGCTTTTTTAGAAATTAAATTTGCCCAGCAATTAACTAAAAGGGCATTTTTTTTTTTTTCCGGAATTTATGAATGACTGAAAGGATTGATGTATGGCGAGCGACAGAGAGAACATTGGCATGTGCTGCAGTGGGGAAAGAAGAAGAGAGTTATGGATTTACTGCCATGTTGAAATGTCTCTTGACATGTAACAAGGTTAGGACATGAGTTGGGGGGCGGGGTTAAGGAGTTAGGGCTGCATGTTCTGCGCTGTAACTTTCCGACATTGATGTCTACATGCGGTGTGAAATGTCACCGTTTCCTATACATACGTTTTGAGAAGTTTGAGAAGACAGGAAGTCGTGTTCTCGAACCTGTTTTACTCCTTGGTGGTTTATAAAACCCAACTAAAACCGCAGTTTGACACGGGCATTTCCTTTAGAGTTAATTTAATCAAATCTATTAACCAGCGATCTATAACATACAGCAATGCAAGGATTCCGAGCATCACTTATATCCAAAATCTTTGGCATCTTGTGGTTCCACGAGCTAATTCCGGCTCGTACTGACTAGCAGGACAAGATGATATAAATTGAATAGAAAACACTCCTGGGGGACTTGTTCCTGTTCACCCTGCCGAATCTGCTGAAGGTCAAATTCATTACGATACTCAAGTCTATAGACTTGAGGGAGAAATCACTAACAAGCCACACATATCGAATGAGGTCGGCTAACACTGAGCATTCCGGACATGTGGGCTCATGTGTATCCAGCATGTCAATAAGAAATCACTCCGTCCATATGATCAAAGCCATTAGTGCTGATCCTATATACGACACATTTCCTACGAGACCGCGAGGGACGGCAGATACACGGTGTGGTAACGAATCTGTGAACTCACATAGCATTTTTATTGCCATGCTGAATTTGGTAACCCTCCATGAATGGGTGTTATGTGTAAAAAACACAGTTACGCGGATGGTGCTGGAGGTAGTCGTTTGAGTTAGACATTGTGAAATGTTTGAGTTAGTCATGACGTTTTAGGAAACGTTTTACTTTTTAGAAAATTACAGTTTTAAGAAATTTGAGTCACTTGAGTTGAACATTTTGAAAAGCTTGAGTTACTTAGAAAACTTGACATACTTGTTAGACAATTTTACTTGAGTTAAACTTTTTTTAGCAACTTGAGTTAGACATTTTAGACATCGTGCATCACCACGTATTACCAGCATTTGACATTTTTAAGAAAACAAAGCTAGTTGAGCTAGAGATTTTAAGACACTTGAGTTGCTCGAGTTGAACATTTTAAGAAATTTTACTTACTTGACTTAGATATTTGCAGCACCTTTAGTCAGTTGCTTTAAACATTGTAAGAGAATGGAGTTAGTTGAGTTAGACATGTTAACTTCAGATATAAAGTTAGACATTTTAGGATCATAAAGTTAAACATTTTAAGAAATTTTGCAACTTGACAAACTTGAGTTAGATACTTAAAAAAAAAAGTAAGTACCTTGCATTAAACATTTACAAAACTTTAGAAATCTGAGTAAGTTGAATTAGGCAGATTAACTTCAGGTTGTTGTAATAATTTGAGACACAAGTTAAACATTAAACAATTTAAGGATTTGTTTAAATTAAGTCATTTTAAGAATTTCTGGCTATGTTTCGAGCATTTTAAGTAGTTTAAGTTATATTTTAAGCAATTTAATTTTAAAAAATTGTCAGAAGCCCCACATTAACACAAGGCAACTTTAGTCCATATCCTGTGAAGATGCAGAAGCATCAGCTGAAGCAGACCAGACGTGGTGAAATATGTTTTAACATCACACCTTTATAGCAACATTATCTCCGAAATGTGTAACCATTCGAATGGCTCAATTTTTATTAATAGGACGAAAAGGTTAGTTTGGAGGTTAGGGTTGAAGTCAGTGCTCTTTTTAAATAATTAAAGAGAAATGTTTCCTGTTAATTAGAAAGCAGTCTTGGTAGTTACCCAGTACAGCCTGATTCGAGGCAGATGACAGCATTGTGAATCCTGCGAGCCGTATTTATTTATACGTTTCATCGTGAAACACGGTTAGGAAAGGATATGAAAGAAAACCACATGAGCACCTGGTTGTAAATGAAACATTGGGTTCTCAGAGAGAACATCCTGAACACATCCACAGATGTTTGGAACAGGTGAAGTCAGTTCATTGTCAAGAGCTATTTCAGTATGAACGCGCGAGCACTCGAGAGTGCTGCTCGCGGAATTACCGTATTGTAAGAGACCCGGCTGATCTGTTGCCGAGCAACGGCGGCCACCGTCACACCGTGGCTCATTGTGGAGTTCACGCTGAAACCCAGGGGAGACATTTTTTACAGTACAGGTCATGGGACATTGTTTCAGCGCTGTGTGTTTGCCCTGCATGTGTGGAAGGAATCTGTGGTGTAGGGAGGACAGAAGCAGCAAAGACAGCTGAGTAAATATTGCAGTCCTCTGCCGTGAGCATGACACTTTCATATGCTAATGCATGCCCTCTGAGAGAGGTGATGGTCATGGAGCCTGTTGTAATCCCTTGTTTTGGTTTGGTTTATTGCTCTCATTGGCGCTCCATTTGTCATTTCTCAAACGGATGCCACTGTTGAACCGATTCGGGATTTTGAAATAAACACATTTATCAGCAAAGGTCATGTTATTATTATCTAACAATTATTAGAATTGTTATTACATTTGTGAAGGTGAATTAGTCGTGTGTGTGGGGGTGGGGGGAAACAACATGAAAATATATACATGATTTATGTGTTAATGAAATACAAATAATATAAATACAATTAATACTTAACTTAACAATATGTGTGAATAAATCATGTTAAAATAACTGGAAAAAAAAATTAACAAATCACAAATAAATTACAGTTTGTGTACCAGAATATTACACATTGAAATAAATGAAAAATGTATTAAACGTAAATAACGTGTGAAGTGAAAACCACGTTTATAAACGGCGGTTTGTGTGACATTTCATTAAAGGGTAAACAGACCGGATTCTAGGCCGTGATGGTTTAAATACAGTAGTACAAGCCTCCAAATCTGTTCCTCCAACCTGAGATAATTACCAAGCAGGTCTCTCTTGGGGCAGCTCTGTTCACTCATGTATTTTTAGTGGCCATCCAAAATAATGGGGCCTGAAACTTGATCTCGATCACTTTGTTGGGAAGATAAAGACCTCTGTGCCTTTGTCAGGTGCTGACAATAGTTCAAGGTTGGTTTCCACTGGAGAAGTCAAGGTCAAGCAGGGTTTAGTCCTGTTTTGTTTTCCATGACTCGAAAGGCTGAGAGAGGATCGGGGATGATTATGACGACAAGGTCATTTAGAGCAGCGCTTGTCAAACTTTCTGCAGTCTTTCCATGTGATATTAATTCCATAGATTCTGGGTTATAAACATCATCCAAGATATTGAAATATTTGACTTATACTTTAAATGTATAAGGTAAAGTCTTGGTCATTTCACTGGAGCTGGAGGTTTTTATTCCAGAACACGTCTGGTCTATGTTGTTATTATTTATAGGCTGAAGCTAAGAAGGTTTTCAGACAAGTACAAACTTTTGGTATGTTTTCACTGGAGTAACAATCTCAGAAGACCAAGAACTTTTTTCAGTAACTTAAATATAGCTTCATTTTCACAGCTTAAGTTTTTTTAAAAAAATATATATATATATATATATATTTTTAGCAATTCAAAAAATCAAAAAAAGAAATGTTTGTCAGTAATTTATGATGTATACTACATCATTGCAGAAATCATTACAAAGATTTTCCTTATTCTGGAACATACAAAGTTTATGTTTTCATCATTTCAGTGCAAGAATATTCTCAGAAGACCGAAAACTTTTCCAGTACCGTATGAACTAGGTATATCTCCAAGGCAGGATTGTTCTCAAAAACTCACAACCCTACAAACATTGGTAAATTTCACATTCCAAATACCTTCTCAACACAGCACAGCTCAAAACTTTTCTCCAAAACTCAGAAACCTTTTCAGGAACTTACAAACTTTGGGTACCCTTTCAGTTACAGGAATATTTTCACATACTCCGGAACCTTATCAGGAACGTATTTAGTTGAAGTACATTTTCACCACTGGGATAATCTCGGAAGCCCTGGAACCTTTCCTCAGTAACTTATCAACTTTAGGTATTTTGTGAACGCAAGTGCATTCTCAGAACCACAGCAACTATTTTAGTATCTTATGAACTTTTGGTACCTTCGCAGCTATGAAAAATTTTTCAGAAGTGCAGAAACGTGAACTTTTGGTACATTTCCAGGACGGGAATAATGGAAGAAACCTGGAACTTTTTCAGTTATGAATTTTCGATAGCTTTTCAACAAAGAAGTTTTTGGCCTGGTACCATCAAGTGTTCTCCACTTGTAGTATTGTGATTCATTTATTCATCTTGAGTAATTTTCCCATGTGAAAGATACATATTAAAGGCAGAAACAATAACATTGATAGCTATCATCCTAGCAACAAGGAAAGGTACTAGTTTTGTTGTTATTGAATCTATAGGAACTTTATAATAAGTCCATTATATACAAATTTAGCCTGTAATTTCTGCAATTGTACCAATTTGTAACAATGGTCTCTATAAGTTTCCTTGATCCTATTTTGAGACCCACTGGTTTAGAAAATAAACAGTAGACTCACAGTAAATAGACTTTTCATACTTGGAAAGTGTTTAGTGGTTGAAATGAATCATAGGTGACTCATTAATTAATCACCCTTTTAGCACCTCGTTTAAAACTATAGCTCTAAACATCCCACTAAAAGCTTTCCACCTCAATACCAACATGGAAAAGTCAAAAGGCTTCACACAAGTGTTTGCACAGATTTAGGTCTTTTTGCTTGGCGTAGGCTTTAGTGAGCTTTGTGCTGCGAGAGTTGCTGCGCTCATTTGAGGCATCAGCATAATGGAAGTAGAGCACCGAGCCAGAATTGCTACGCTCGGTTAAAATTATCTGGGCTAAAGGTGCATAAAAAAAGTGTGGCACTTGTTTGATGGCTAGATCCTCCTGATAGCATAACGAATGGTGTGCGTTTGATATGTTAGTAGGTGTCTCTTTGTAGGAGTCAGATTATAATAGCTTTTCTTCTTTTAGATAAAGTGATGACTGATGGCTTTTCGCCAAACATGTTTTCCCTGACAAAGTGAGTGTTGCATAAGATATGAGAGGTGATGAAGCTGTCACCTTGAATTCAAATGCCTGTATCTCCCCCAGCCTCAAAGACGAGTTTATCTCAATCCAGCATGTCAAAGTCAAGCTGAGGAGATTTTAAATGAGGCAACATGGAAATCTTTTCATGAAAGAAGTAACTTTCAGGAACTTTTTCAGGAATAGTTGCACGCCAAAACTCAGGAGATTTTGCAGGAACTTGGGAGGCATTGGAGAAACCAGGTCTGGTATCTTACTGACTTTTACTTTGACATTGGAGCTCAGAATTCTGTCACTGAACCTCTCTAAATTCGAGTCGGTACAACATAATAAAGGTAAACTCAATGATCATGAATAACTAATGTGTTTATATAATGGTTGTGCTTGATGGTCGATGGTGTTAGCAGCCATGCTGAGCCATTTCCATGACTTTACAAATAGGAAATCCAAGTTGAGGTGCCAATTTTCCAGTTGGATGTCAGAAATAATAGGCTCTTTACAGCAGAATGTCAACTGCTTGCTGTAGTAACATCGCTAATTGTTATAAACTTCACTTTTTTTACACAAATAGAAAGCCATAGGAGTAACAGAGGGAAAAAAAACAATCCTGTTAGCTAAACGTTCGAAAACTAGCTCACATATCTCCCTGACATTATTTTTTTTCTTTTTAATTTACGTTTGACACTCGGAAATTTGTATTATCATATTACTAGGTTAGCCAAACCTGTCAAATATACCATAATCAAACAAATGAATTAATTTATTAACACTGGCTAACTTAGCTATCCTGCTAACAATCGAGTAGCAAGCTTGTAAACTTGCTCACATTTTATAATAGACATCTCGATTTCCGTTATTAAATTGATATCCGTTTATTTAACGAACCAATACCTTCCATTATAACCACATTTTTTTTCCTCGCTAACATTAGAGACATTAACTAGCATAGGTAGTTTAGCATATTGAGTGTTGATTTTTAGTGCTTGTTGTTATTCAAATGAGCTTAGCAGTGATTTATATAGTTCGAGTTATTGATTTAAACAAAATTAGCCTCTAAAAAAAGAACATAAATTTCTAAAAACTAAACGTTAACTTGTAACAACCTTCATACTCGGTGCTCGCTGTGTTGTAATGTTGTCGCGTGCTAATATGAGCTAACTGCGGCTTGCATCACTTCTGCTCTGACTGTCACGGTTCCTGTGGTTTGATGGGAAGTTAAAACAGGAACTCGTCCAGGAACTGTTCAGTTCTCATTCAGACACTTTTTGGTTCGAAAGGTTGAAAAACATGCTAACTGCAGCGTGAAGTAACCTCGCTGATGTTATCGGCCTTGTTATCAGCTTGTGGCCCTCCATGTGCTAATGTAAATGCAGTGACACCATTTTAAACACGGTTCTGTGAAACCACGGTGAACCTTTTTCTGTGCCATTGTGCTGCTTATATAACGCTGTTTAGCAGTTAGCGGTTGACACCCTTAGCATGACCGATGGAGCTGGCCTTTTTTTTTCCCTTTCTGAATCTCTGTGCACTTTTTCGTGGGTTGACCTTACTGATTGGGATGAGATTAGAGCTGACCTGAAAACATTTGAATGCCATAAATAAGGGCAATGATCTAATTAGCGCCGGTGTCGATACGTCCACCTGAGATGTGTGGGCGAGGCAGCGCTAACAAGGAGAGATGAAGGAGATAAAACATCCAGGTTGCCTGTAAATGTGATGAGGACTGGAGGAGCAGCGAGTGCAGCCATTAAGGATATTTTATAGGTGCCCTGCTTGCTCTTTCCCCAGGGTGCACACACATGTAAACCTATCTATCACAGAGAATTGACCTGTGTGTGAGTTATGGGAACGGCTGCTGTCATTTCAGTGTCCTGCACATACATGAAGGTTCTGACGTCGTCCAATTTCAGCCGTTTGACGTGTTTCCTCTTAAATCCGATCCGATGTACCAGATTGACATGGGCCAGAATTTCCTTGTACTAAGAAAACTTGTACATATTTACAACTTGTAGATTTTATACCTCGCATATAATAAAACTTTAAGTAGGAAATAAAAGCATGGGAACATCTTCAGGACAAAGGATTTGGCGTTTTCTAGTTTCTCTGCATCGCATCCTGTCGTATGACATCACCTCAGCACGGATTATTTCACCCCGTACAGCATCGCTCGCTGTGTGTTACTGCATATACTTTAGCTGCTTTACTGAAGTTATTACTTTATATTATAGTACATAAATATTTAATATACTAACACCTCGTATTAAAGAGTAAACTGAAGTGCCGGAAAAAGTGGTGCACCAGTCCAATAGGTCCCCTATGTATTCCGACCTAGAGGATTTCTGCGTCCCACAGTGCATTACATGGCATCCCAGATGTGCTCAAAGACACTGAGATCTGGTGACTTAGGTGTGAACGGCAAAACTCAGACGAGTGTTCCTCTAACCATTAACCATCCTCTCTCTAGACATGAAAGTGAAAAAAAGTGAAAGTTTGCGCTTGCACACAGAGGAATGTGACCTCTGTATTTAACCCACCTGTGCAGTAAAACACACACACGCACACCAGTGAACACTAGGGGGCAGTGAACACAATTGCCAAGAACGGGGGGTAGCCCCAAACCACAGCACCCAGGGAGCAGTTAGGGGAGTCAGATGCCTTGCTCAAGGGAACCTCAGTTGTGTTTTGCCCTGTGTGGGGATCGAACCCAGGACCTTCCAGTCACGAGACTGGTTCTCTAACCACAAGGCCACGGCTGGCCCATCATCAGAATGAATGCAGGACACAAACAAGTGTAAGTCATTAAAAAACGAGCCACACATAGTGACATTTGTAGATGTACCAGGGGTCCTATGGAATGCCAGATGTACAAACCTCATACCATTATGGAGCCACCACCAGTCTATGTATTTTGCATAGGCTCGTCCATATTAGTTTTCCTGGCACTTTGGTGTATTGTGTTATGCCTGAGGCTTGAATGATTGATTGATTGATTGATTGATTGATTGATTGATTAATCTAAGGGGTTTTTCCATTAAGGAAATGATAGTTAATTCTATGATGTTGCATCCAGGTTATTATTATTAGTATCTCATCTGGTGCTCCATATGAAAATTTTCAGGTCTAAGATAAAGTCATTCAATTACACTTGAGTAATGTTTTAAATATAAACCCGAAGTTAAAAATGCATTAACATTAGGCACCAGACGATGTTTCGAGGTCGATTTTTGCATTTAAACGTGTGGCATTTCCCATATTTATGCAAATATCTTTGTGAACATCCCAACCTACAGTATGTGCCAGTTATATCTGCAAATCCCCATGTTTGTCCTCTACCAAATAGTGATGCTTGTCCTCTGTGGCTCGTGGAACAAAGCAGAAAATATAGTCGCTGGCTGCAAAGTGCTGCAGCGTGCGGCGTTTAAAATTCCCATCCACTTTCAGCACTCGGTAACCTTGCAGAACTCTGACTTCATCCTGGAACAATGTCAGATCCATGTAGATGAATATAATTAAACAGCCGCTTATCATCCAGCCAAGGGAAGTTTAGCAGCGGGTCAGACTTGTTTGCCTCTCTGTGCTGAAGGTCAGGCCAGGGTTAGACTGGCAGTTTGCACGCAGGGAGGTATGCGAGAGACAGAAGAGACACACCACAGTATAACACAACAACATTTTCCAGCTCACAAAACGACTATATTTATACCCTCTGTTTATATTGGCTCGGTGTCCGGCTGTAGTAATGCTCCGTGTTGAAGAACACGCACCGCATAAGTGTTTGTTTCCCACACGGAGCCGGAAAACTGAATGCGAAACGCCAACCAATCTTCCAAGACAACAAAGGGATTTGTCTTTTAATTAATGAATGTAAAAGGGAAATAATCAGCATTGTGATGATGCTGGTGTGATGCAGCCTGACACAAAGCAGAGAACCTCGGAAGTGAATTGTTTTCTAATAACAGCACGTCTGGAGGTGTTTATATTCACAGCAATTTCAACACTGAATACACTGAAATGCCAGAATAACTGGTACAGATGACCTGATGCCAAAGGCTGCTGGTTTGTTTAGGTGGCGTTCCAGGTGAACGGAACATGGGCCTCATCTAAGTTTAAGGTTTTGCCATTCCCACGTGACCAGATCTCAATGTTATCGAACACATCTGGGATGTCACGCAGCGCCGTCCTGCAGGAAGTATAGTGCTCGTTACATACTGAATATTTCCCCAAGCTCGTACAGTCCATGCCCCATGGGTGGGGGTCGGGGGGGGGAGGGGGCAAAAAACAAAAGCCTATAATGTTAAAGAAGTGATTGTTTATAATCAACTATTGGTCTTCTTCTTTTTCAGTGGACAGTGTCCATTTTTAAACGTGCTACAGTTAAAGACTTGGATTGAATTGAACCGATATCTGATTGAAACACGCCCATTCAATTAATCCGATTGGAAACGAATCCGGTTTCTTCAGCTACTTCGTATCACACGACTGGACGATTTTCCATGCTTCCTTTGTTATTAAGTTGCTAAAATTAGGTTTGTGGTGAACGGGGTAAAAAGGCGGCCGTGCGTTGGGCGAAATGAGCGTTAAGTCAGGCTTGCCTTTGGCTAGAAGCTCTATTTAATTAAGATCTGCCCGTTTCACATGCGCACTGCCTGATAAGGGCTAAAAAAACGAACAGCTACAGGAGTGTGTGATCTCTCTTCTCTGGGGTTAATGAAGGTGGGATTTCTTAAAGTTTCAGATAAAACTTACTCCAACTTTCCTTTTCTTTGCGGGTGAAAAGGAAGTGACCTATTTTTACCTCGGTATCCATGTACCAAGCTCTGAAAGAGAACTTCTTCTGTAGTGCAACTGAATGTCAAGCGGAAACCCAGAGACTTCAGAAATCCCGAGCTGGAGGATTTCTGTGTTCCAATGCTTGTTGCATGGCATCACAGATGTGGTCTATAACGTTGAGATCATTGTGATTTGACCCCAAACTCCCCAAGATGATTGTCCTGTTGAAAAATGACCAAACCCATCAGAATGATTGCTGGACATGAACTCAAAAGAAAGGAGACACACACAGCGTTCACCTGTCAGTGACGTTTGTAGATGTACCAGGGGTCCCATAGAATGTCAAATCCCATACCGTTATGGAGTCACCACCAGTCTATGTATTATGTATGGTTAGGGAAGATGATCTCCAAGTATTACAGCTGATGAAACTCTGAACGTGCCGTAATAATGAATTCAATGTAAAATGACTTCAGCTGTGTTGTTGGTAACTGATATCGTTTGGCTGTACAAAAAAATAGGAAGTCCAGTCCATCATTGATCACGAAGTCATGATACTTGTGACGTCGAACAATGTGGTCAGGTGATGCAATATCGACATGCAGCATGACATGGAGTACGTAGATCAATTCATTTGTATAGCGCTGTTAAAAGTAGACTCAAATGGAAACCCGAGCTCATTTGGGTAACATGGATAGTGCTGATTATAAAGAAACCCCAGCTATACATGAAGTCTGATGATCACTGATGGAGATTGATTGACTGTTCCGTCCTAGTTTTCCTGCGATGACCATAACCACGGTCCAGACCACTTCCTCCAGAACGCTCCACAATTCTGTTGTATTCCTATATGTAGGATTTCTGTCTTCCACAGCATGGCATCCCAGATCGCTGAGATCTGGTGATTAGGTGTAAATGACTAAACCCCAAACTCAGATGAGTGTTCATCTAACCCTAACCTGGTGTCTTAAGACGTCTGTGGTGGTGCGTTGTCCAGTTAGAAGAAATGTCAGACATGAACGGGTGGAACTAGTGAGAAAGGAGACACAGTGTTCGTAGGGTTCACCTGTCAGAGACGGCTGTAGATGTACCAGGGGCCCCATATGGAATACCAGCTAAATAAATCCCATACTGTTATAGAGCCACCACCAGCTATGAGTATTTCACATAGGCTCGTCTGTACCTATTTTTTCTGGCACTCCATGATATAATTATACAATATAGTAATATCCATGTACTTGTTATAGCAGCTATAAACAGTAATTCCATCACACCAGGAAAGATATTTTGGCGAACTTTTGGCAAAAAAGAGTTGAATAAATGCAGAAAGCGGTGCTTCTTTTTCTATCATTATTATAAAAATGTAACATTTAATCCCAGAACCCACACTATACTACGAATAGGTGACCCTTCCTTTTATGTTGTGTCAAGGAAACCATGTCCAGGCATCCCGCCCATCCATGCCAGGCTTGTAAATATATCTGTTATGCCACAGGCCACCCTGCAAGCGTAGTACTTTCAGATAAGGCATCTGGCAGCGTATTCTCAGGTCATACCAGAATAGGATGATGTACACGGCCGAAATTCCATTCCCCCGTGATGATTTCCCGGAGGTTAACCGAGCAAGCGTTGGCGTTATGGCAGAAGCGCGGCCTCCTCAAGTGCAGGACAAGAACAGCTGGCCGCACGCACGGCCTCGGTTTTACACGGTGTAACGTTTCATGCACCAGCAGGGCCAGCTCGGTTTCCTCGGAAGGGGGCCTGCACCTCCGAGAACCTGTCATCGTTGGCGTCACAAATGTTCTGTTTGTATCAAGCTGCTCTCGGAATAAGCTGCACGTCTTGGGTGTCACTGCACCAAGTGCTAATGTAATACTGTACATAATAATCTGTGCCTTGGCTGTGTCTTATAGTGGCACACAGGCATATACGAGAATATAAACGAGGTTATAACATTTCTGTATATAGAAGTAGGCGTCAACCATTGGACCGTGTTCTCAGGATACGGAGCCAGCAGACTGAAGTTCTCGTACTACTGTAGAAGAACTGATAAACATATGATAAAAAAAAAAAAATCCTGGCTGTTGTTCAGAAACATGATCCTTCTGTGTTGTTGTTTGTCTAGTTCTATGTTGACGTATGTCTGTGATTTATTTCATTCCCGGACAGCTCATCTGACCCTAGCTTTTTTTTTTTTTTAGATTCGGGCTCTTAAAAAAAAAAAAAAAAAAAAGACAGAAAAAAAAAAATTTTTGCGCATTTATTAGTTTAGTTTAGTTTATTGTCATGTACTAGATAACAAATACAGACATTATTTCAATATCAGTAATCAAATTCTTGCACTCTGTGCCAACTCACCTTCACATAGTAGAATAAATAATATAAGACTAGAATAACAGATACAGATGAGATAAGTGTAGGAGACTGGGTTTGGATCCGGGTGCAGACACTTTAATGACAGGGTGCAAGATCAAGGCAGACAAATCCAAAATGCAGTGCCAAGGGCAAAGTCAAAGATGAGCGAGGGTCAGGCGATCGGCAAACAGGTTCCCCGAGGCTGGGCACAACACCAGGCTGGAGGTCAAACACGCAAAGTGTCTGTCTCAAAACCGAGTAAGCTGCCTTGCTGCCCACCGCCGAACTGGAGAGGATTGTAACAGACATCGGCCTTTAGAAGGCAGATTAATGAGACGGTCTGGTTAGAAAGCGACCTGTTCATAATCATGGACAAAAAACGGGTGGGGAAAACACACGGGGGACTGAGAATGAGTGTGAAATGAAGTATCAGGGCTGGGCGTGGCCATTGTGCTTGAGCCACTGGGGATTCTGGGAAATGTGGTGTATGTAGTCACCTGGCTTGTACAGGAGTGTGTGTGTAATATATGGAAAGTTCTTCTTCTTATTATTATTATTACTATTAGTAGTAGTAGTAGTTGTAGTAACAGTAATCATAATTAGAACACATTATTAATGTTATTTCAGTGGTACATGACATTTCGGGTTGGTTTGCTTGCGCACACACACACACACACACACACACACACACACACACACACACACATATACATACATATATATAATAACAATGATATGGGGTTTGTTCTAATATCTACCATTCCACTGGACCCCTGGTACACCTCCAGTTCCACCAGTTCATGTCCTGTATTCATTCCGACAGGTTTGTCCTCTTCTAACAGGACAACGCGCCACTACACACGTCTAGAGACACCAGATTATGGCTGGAGGAACACTCATCTGAGTTTGGGGATTAGTCATTCACACCTAAATCACCAGATTTAGGTGCGACACGCTCGAACACCTTGGAATACAACAGAACTGTGGAGCGTTCTGCAGGATTTATGGTGTCCATTGTCTACAAGCTGGTTGAGTCCATGCCCCGTGGGGGACCTACCGAGTATTAGAGTGGTGTACCAGTTTTTT
>JAOVVF010000048.1:23984601-23999120 GCA_028565595.1 Duopalatinus emarginatus
GAGAGAGAGAGAGAGAGAGAGAACGTCAAATGAGCTTCTTCCAGTCTGTTTATTTATATTATTAAAGCCCATAAAAAGATATGACATCCAAGATATATATCGATATGATGTTGTCTATTCAGAGGTATTTTATGTAACTGGACCTTTATGAAATGTTCACCGAGTAAGTCTGGTGTATCGAAATACATACTGTATTTTCATCCAGCCGTCCAGGCATAAGGTTAAAGGTGCACAGCCTGGATGAAATGTTCTCTCTCGCCGTGCTGATAATCCAGACAGCCACTGGAGAAAGGCAGGATATTTGAGATATGCACCGAGCCACTGTGGAGATTTTTTTTGTCTTGCTGATGTTGTTGAAGGGCGGCTGCAGGCAACGCGACCCTCGCTGTGCCTCTGACGCCACTCAAGGTCATGCACGCTCACCCCCTGACATTCAGCTGCCGGAGAGAGGGAATGAGAAGTCGAGTGTATGTGAGAGGAGGGAAGCGGTGTGTATATATGTGTGTGTGTGTGTGTGTGTGTGTGTGTATGTGGGGGGAAGGGACAGAACGGTCTCATGCACTGGGCAGAACTGAGTTCACGCTGCACTTGACGAGCGCTGCCAGGACCTCATTTACTCAGCCGGTTTTGCTCATCTCCCCTATTTGCAGACACCCTGAGACGTGCTGTTCTCCGCCGGCCTCTCCACAGGCGTTCTCTTTTCCTTTTTTTACTTGCTGAGCTAGCTCGGAGTCCTCGCTTAAAACACTCGCTTATAAGCGGTATTGGGTCTGTTTGAGGTCCGTTTACTCCAGCGCAGTTCATTTGAGCAGGTGTGAACACAACCGAGTCATTGATTTAAAGACAATTTAAACAGTTTTTATTTGTTTGCTGCTTTCACCTGCATTCAAATATTCACATATATATTAAGACTAAGTATTATAAATGAAGAAACACAAATCAGCTATAAGATTAAAACCACAAGCCCGAACAGCCACCAGAACTCGCTGAGACATGGACGCCACAAGACGTCTGAAGGACCACTTTTGATAGGTAGGTACTAACCACTGATTCTTGGCATAAGCAATACATCTTTCTGCAGATCTTGTGTGGGATTCGACCAGATGGGATATCCTCTTTTTGGTAGGTATTAACGATTAATGTCGCACCCCCCAACATCAGGCGTCCCCCAAATATCAGGCAGTTTCGCGTATTGCGGATTTTCTCTCTCTCTCTCTCTCGCTTTCTAAGCCAATCGTTCCCAACTTAAAGGGGCGTTTAAAGTTTATTCTGGCAAAAAATCAGATCTGTAAACAGTGTTTAAATATCACTAACAAGGTTGTAATTATGTGTGTACAAAACCACATGGAGGACACGGCTTATTTTTGTTCTGCGATGGATATGTTTCTCAGTGTAAAAGTTCTTAGGTAAAAAAATAAAAAGAAAGTTTGTCGCCATGGTCAAAAACAAATAAAACGACAACTCAGCACACGTTGTCGCTTAAAATTAAAAAGCAATTTTCCATTTTACTAACAAAACAAATTTAAAGTAAATATATATTTTTCTTTTCTATATTTTCTTTGAAAGTCAAATAAGTCTTGTACATTAATCTACACACACATCTCTCCTGAAAAACATTAACTGGGGTGAGGAAACCGCTTTCAGTTATTTATGGTTAGCTCAGATTACCCATGTTTTGGTTTGAGGTGGCCCATAATCAGGGTATTCACTCTATATATTGGGACACACCACAGAAGACCTGCTGTTTCGCAGATACTCTGATCTGTTTGTCTGATTATCACAATTTGGTCTCAGTCGAAGTCACTGCTTTTTTCTGCTTCCAACACAACTTTGGAAACTGACTGTTCCCCTGCTATCTAAAATATACCCACTTCTTGAGATTATAATGAGATAATCAATGTTAGTCACTTCACCTGTCAGTGAGTTTGTGGGTAAGTTTAAATGTTATGGCTAATGGGTGTATATAATATGTTAAAATAAATTCATCAAAACTTGACATAAACAAATCTAAATCTAAAAGAGTGTTGTAAAAAAAAAAAAAAAAAAAAATCAGACACCATTAAATGTTTAATATTTTGAATATTAAAAAAAATGTCCAGGTCACTGTATATTTTTATATTGGCCCTGCTATTAACTCATGTCAATGTCAGTTCAGTGTCTGCTATCACATGAACCTATTCTCGTTCATTAAAGCAAATGAGGAAATGAGACATACTACGAGATTCTAGTTTTCACTCCAGTGACATTCATAGCAAAAAACTGTGTATGAAATAAAAAAAAAGAATGGAAGACATTCGGACCACCAATGTGCATGGCCAAAAAGCAACTTTAAAGGATTCTAGATCTGGATTATTAATTAGCAAGCCAGAGGCGACAGTTGCAAGAAAAAAAAAAAACTTGACCTGCCCTCCTGCACCAGCCACAAACATTATAACTTACTTACTACAGATTTTTTATACAAATAACAAGCCAGAAATGTTTATATTTAAATTTTCATCTTTGTGTAAAGTTTCTTGAAGGTAGTCAGTTCGATTCCGTATTTCAACAAGACACAACTAAAATGCCACTGAGCAAGGCAGCTAACCCCCTAACGGCTCCCCAGGCACCATGAATAGGGTCTGCCCCTGACTCCACTGAAGTGTGTTTACTGCCCCTAATGTCTTCCCTAGGAAGTGTGTTTCACTGTACAGATGGGATAAATGTTGAGGTCAGATTCCTCTGTGTGCAAGCCGAGAAGGTCAATCACTTCACTTTCATTTCTATTGCAGAAACTAGTAAAATAGCTGCAATCATATTATCATTATTACTACAGTAATAGTAATACTATTTCTACTACATGTGTTGTAGCATGAAACCATTCTACAAAAACAGAAATGTTGTTAGACAGCTATTCTATGTTTTTTTTATTTTAATTTTATGTAGTAGAAATTGTTCACATTACAATCACATTATTATGTAGATAGCATACAGATAGCATATGGCGACTTCTGGAAACTATATGACACTTCAGACCTGTAATAGTCACGTTTTCAACCATAGTTTATAAAAAATATAATCTGCAGTATTCAAGTATGGTTACTTTTTAACAGGGTTTAGTTCATTCTTTTTTTCCGGCCCAGAAATAAGCTCCACCCACAGATAGCTCAAGCTGGTATGAGCTTTGTTCTGTTTTTTTTTTTAATTGCAATTTTAATAAATTGTTGTATATTTCGTTCTACACATTTGTAGCAGTATTGAACAAATTTAAAGCCAGACAGAATGGCTGATCATGGTGAGCGCAATAGTGTAAACACTGCTTAAGAAGACGATCCCCCCCCCCCCCTTAAGTTTGCTGACTCGTTTAGCTTTGCGATTCGTGCCATTTCCTCCCCATTAACTTCTTAATCCGGCTTCATTTGCGCTAATTAGCGCTGGTGAGAGCGAGCGCTGCCACTGCAAGGCCTCCGTCCTGCCCATCCGTCTATAGCGAGGGCTGAGTTACCTCTGCCGAGATGCGTTCATTACTTTTGTCTTTTTTAAGTCCTTCAAAAGTGCTTATTATTATTTAAAGTCAAAGCGCGGAGAAGTGTACAGTCAGCTCTTCTGCGACAGGAAAGCAGTACAGAGATACTGTGAGAAGGCCAAGGTAGGAAACGGGAACCCACCCATGAGGATCGAGACTCAGTGCTAGTCAACTGTCTTGGCTACATGCTAACTCTGTTAATGGAGTCCTGTAGGTAAAGGGTAGAGCTTTAGAGATTTAGAGTCGAATGTGTAGAAAGAAATATTGGTGTAATGGTTCAATGGTTGAATTTTAGCTAATGTTAACTAGGCTGCGGGTTCAGTTAGCAACCGTGCTACTTGTGTAAATACACAATAAAACATTAGCCTGGCCTGGGCAGCTATGTACATTAGGTGAATTAAGATTTTAGTATTTAGGAAACTCAGTAGCTGCGCTAATCCTGTTTAATATCTCAGGTTGCTAACTATTGTATTTAAAATTATTTGTTCTAATCAAAGGCAAGAGACATGCCAGGGTGCAAAAGGTATCATTACAAACACACTACAGACTGTAGACTGCTTTAATATCAATTTAAATTCTATTTAATAACTTATATTTAGTTAAAATTATACCCATGATACGCAAGACGCCGTGATACTGTTTTGCAAGGACTTCAGTGTTCTGTAACCTGTGCGTATGTGTGTGTGTGTGTGTGTGTTGGTGTGTGTACTTGTACTTGTGTCCTTATATGTATTGAAATATCAGATATTTTTAAACCTTGTGGGGACATTTGGGTGACCACCAGGAGGTAACTGGGTCAAAAAGTTGCCTTTTTCATTACTGCGGTTAAGGTTCGGTTTAGTCTTAGGTTTAGTCGTTAATAATCATGTCCATGGAAGATCCTCTCAGGAATAGCAAGACAAACGTGTCTGTGTCTGAGTGTGTGAAGGTGTGTGTAAAGGTGCATATACACATATTTAGTCATTTGTTAGGACCAACAAAAGCACCCAAAGTCCTCGTGATGTAGGATAATACCAAAGGTCCTCATTAAAACATGGCATATTTACAGGTTTTATTTGAAAAAAAACAAGTCATATTAATATCTCATATACGTACACAATTACTGAGGTTAGGGCTGAGATATGATTTAGTGACGGGAACTTTATTAATTTAAACCTTATTAATTAAATCATTAAATCAGTGAAAGGTCCTCATAAAGATAGGAATCTGATGTGGGTGTGTGTCTGCATTCAGTTCTTTAAACGCTATAAAACTGCTCATGATCTGTTTGTACCATGTTAATGTGACCTGTTGCGATTATATTAATGTGCTTGTTGGGATATCTTATCATTTCCATAGTAACCGCTAATTTATATAATCTAATATGTATTATATACAGATTTTTAAAAGTGCTGTTGTTAAACAAAAAAGAAACCCAATCATTGATATGAGGAAGTTCTTCTACTAAAGGGTTTCTACTGTTTATTTAATATTTATGGAAAGCGTGTCTAGTGTCAGCACTTTAAAGCTCTAACTTTGCGTTTTTGTGACCACTTTGCGTTTTATAACGACCAAAACAGACCTCACAGTGATAGAATATTGAATAATGAACGTCCTGACAAAATGTGCTGCTTTTGTTACTGAGGTTAAAGTTTGGATAAGGTTTAGACGTAGCGTAGCATTGATTAGCCGTATTAATCTTTTTTTATTAAACGAAGGTCCTTATAAACGTAGTAGAGCCGAGATGTGTGTGAATTTGTGTTATATTGTAATAATTCAAATCCTTATTGTTTTAAAAACAGGCAGGTTAAAAAAGGAATTTGTTACTTTATATTTGTACAATCTGTTTGCTACAACAAAGACAAATTTGTCATCATGAGGAGAGAACATCTACGTCTTTGATTACACACCACCGCTATGACAAACGTGTCTGTGATTTTTAACAAATGTCAGCTTTTTTAAGTTAGCAGCCACGTGGATGTTTGTTTTATTATTCATGTCACCTTCAAAAAAAAAAAAAAAAAAAAAAAAGGAACTCAAAAAACCATGCTGTCTACACATTTATTTTCACTACCCAAATCTGAGCCTTCTTCACTCCCAGAAACCAACAACAAGATGTGTGTCATTGTCACGGCAGATATTCAGGAGCCTCGGATGAATTCAACCGCTTTAACTCTGAGTGCCTTATTAAATCCAATATTACGTGATGAATGTTTGGCATACTTTGGAAAGTAGATCAAACTGCATAGAGAAGAATATTTTCTCCCATGTTAGATGTACTTCAAGCGTTTGGCTAGTCTAGAAAAAAAAAAAAAGAACATCAGCAGGGAACAATATTTCCCTTTTTAGTATTGCTTAGTTACTGTATTTAAATCGCTTACATTAAGTATGTGTAGTTTTCTTTTTCTCCTAAAACTTTTTAAAGATGAAAATCTCTTGCTCTCTACTTGCATTTCCATTTCAAACAACTTCATTCCTTTATAATTTATTCATTTGTAAATTCATAAAATGGATTTTTTCCATTTAGCTTCAACATAACAGATAAAATAGCAAGAATCAGACCTAATACCCATCACTGTAATCTGTCTGCTGCTACACTTTGGATTTACTTTGACAATTTGTATGATCGTTGTTAGCCACTAGCATTCAGCTAAGTTGTATTGTAGTAGTTATCATCATGCTAGGTAGCATTCGCAAAAGTCGTTAGTTAGACGGTAGTTAAACAGGGTTCATCCTCATTTAAGTTGTATTAAATAGAAATAATCAGCGAGATATGAACAATAGACATAGCATAGACCTCTGATGTTAAACTGGACCTCAAGTATGTGTGTCCGTGTCCATGTGTGTGTATGTACATGTGTTCCCTCCTTTGTTAGGACCTAAAAAACACAAAGGGTCCTCATAAAGTAGTATAATACCGAACGTCCTAACGAAACATAAGATATACATTATATACGTCTTGTATTCGCAAAACTAGCCGCATTTATATCACATATGTATGTCACACGGTCAAGGTTAAGGCTGGGGTGAGATTTAGTTATAGGAACAATAATAATTTGCAAAATTAAATAATTAATATCAGTGGAAGGTCCTCATGAAAACAGGAATCTGCCATTGGTGCATTCAGTTTGTTGCTGTTTAAAACTGTTAGAGTTCAAGCTGACAGTCAGTTCGTACCATATTCATGTGAACTGTTGCGCGGACATAGACCTCGGAGGGTTAAATTAATTACTTATAAATTAAGTATAAACTATAATTCATTTATATTGAGTATTCACTTTTGAATTTGCGCCTCTATCATATATATGTGTATAATATATGATATATAGCTGGTTGGTGTAGTACAGTGGTAACATCATTGGCTCCCATGTGAGAGACCTGGGTTCGATTATCGATCTGGGCAGCCAGTCTGTGCTACACCAATAAGGGTCCTTTGGCAAGACTCCTAACACTACATTGGCCTACCGGTAATACCAATAATCTTGTAAGTTGCTCTGGATAAGAGCGTCTGCCAAATGCCGTAAATGTAAATATATATATATATATATATATATATTTATTAAGAGTCTATATGCAACGTTAGGAAACGGATACAGTAGCTAAAGTAGGAGTGGATGATAAAGCATAACATTATAAACGTAAATGCGTGTGCACAATGGTGACCTCATAAAAAGGTCCTCTTTTTCCAATAATCAGATTTTTGGGCTATTTTCGGTTCCTTTTGTGTGGGTTAAAAATTTGTAAAGTGATTTTTGACTGTTTTTTTTTTCCCCATTGAAGGAATTTAGCGCTGTCTTTACAAACACTTGGTATGACGCAAACCTTTCTAAAGACGGCGTTCTCTTTTACTCGTAAATGTCACGTAATTGTTCCGTAATTAAACAGAAAACAATCCGGCCCTTCGCCGAGTTGTGTAATTTATGCAGACTTCACACTGTGCATTGCAAACGATCAGACTTACGCTTGTCGTCTCTGATTTTATATTAAAGCGGCGCTCTCGGTTTAAGTCTCACAGTAGTGGCGTTATCTAACTCGCCTTCAGCCCTATTCTGTCAGAGCTCGGTCACATCCTTGAAAACTCTCTGTTCTTCTGGCGCCTGATTTTGGCTCTTGATGACTGCGGAGGCTTCACTGTCTTATTAACTTCTCTTCCATCTAGGGAGAAGGCAGGGGACCCAGGCGCTCTCTTTCCTTTAATGTGCTGGCTTTTCTTCAGTCATTTAATTAAGAATGGGGAGATTATTCAAACCACAGTCAGCTCCCTCTCCCTTCCAGGGCCTCATTTATCTCTGATTAAACTTGTAATATTCAGTAACTGTAGTTTGCAGGCTTTTTTACGCCAAAGAAACGGGAGAGATTGTGACAGTGAAGAAAAGGGTTTTGGGGGGGAAAAATGCTGAAATGTAAAAGCAGAAGGTGAATATTTTTCTTTACTTAAGGAATAAAAGACTTGGGGTGGGGGAGGGGGGTGTTGTGTTAGATGGAAGTAATCAACAAAGTGGTGTAGCTACTTTACATGAAGCTGAATCACTGTTACCAAGAGGATCATTCATTTCCATTGTACAACAGTTATACTCACATCACACCGCTCAACTGAATTCACCATGTAAAATTCCACGTCCTGTTACTACAGCGTTTTTACTGACATCATCGATTGAAATGACAGACGATATACTTTATACTTTTCATAAAAATATTTTTTTTTCTGATAAATTATGAAAAAAGGGGCAACCTTTAATGATTTTACTGTGAATTTGGCCAGAATATATATCATAAATATTGTTTGCTTTATATAAATTTGTTAATAGAACTCTTGTCTAAGTGTTTAAATAAACGCGAGCTAGCTAGCCAGCTAGTCGCTAGTGCTATAACTCTATTTAGCTTCTTTGAAATCTAATTCTGCTAGCAAAGCTAAAATAAACAGAACATTTTGCCAGATTGTATTTCAAATGTCACTCGGTATTAATTTGTTTATTTGTTTAAAGAACTGTTGCATAAAGGTTAAATGTACAAATCTATGTGAAATTGTTAGCCAGCTAGCTTATGTGCTATAAAACTGTAGCTACTTTGGGAACTACTTCTGCTAGCGGAGCAAAAAATAAACATAACGTTTCACCGGATTGTATCTGAAAAGTCACTTACTCGATTGCAATTGGTTTGTTTGTTTATGGAAGTGTTGTATAACTCTGGAAGCTATAAATCAAGTGAGCTAGCTAGTCAGCTAGGCAACGTGCTATAAAGCTTTGGGGTATATTTCTGCTAGCGGAGCTAAAATGAACAGAACATTTGTCCAGATTGTATTAGACATGTCACTTACACTATTTATTCATTCATCGATTTGTTTATAAAACTGTTGTATAAAAGCAATATGACTCTTACAGATATTATATTTTTCAGTAGATTTCAGTTCTGCTGAATATCAGCACAGTTGTGATTAGCTACGGCGTTTAGCATTATTGCTAAACACGAGTATAGCCAGAAGCGTCACGTCCTACCTCCGTTTCATGTTGTGAAGTGACTCACTGACCACTGTGCTTGTACAACATGTAAAACATACTAGTGAATGCACACACTAGGGGGCAGTGAACACACTTGCCTGGAGTGGTGGGCAACCTTATCCACAGTGCCTGGGGAGCAGTTGTGGGATTGGTGCCTTGGTTAAGATCATTTCAGTTGTGTCTTGTCAATGCACGGATCAAACTGGGGACTTTCCAGTCATGAGGCTGGTTCCTTAACCACAAGCCTACAGCTAGCCTAGTTCCTGTTCTCACTTACGTTATAGTGGTTATAACCAGTCGTTCTATTTTTTCTCTTTCTGGAAGTTCCTGAATGTTACAAAGCCCTGATACTGGAGACTCCTTTCCCCAGCCATTACACATACCCTGTGAGTCCCTGTGAGTGAGTTCTTACTATAGAAATAATGTCTAATGAGACATGGATTAAATTGATATGTGGCTGTGTTATGTTCAGAGCTGCTTCTATAGAAAACATGAAGTGGTGTATAAACATTCTATACATATTGCAACATCTTCGCCCTTCACTGCTGATATCTCTGGTGCGTACGATTTGACTCGAATATATCCGCACACACGCCGCAAAAATATCCGCAGATGCATTTCCCAATCGAGGTCCCAGAACCCGAGCCAGGTTCCCGAGCAGCTGAGCGTCACAACGGTTGTAATATTTTGTTACGAGCCAGATAAAATAGGAGTTAAGATAGCAACCTCATGCTCTCTCCGTGCCCTTTCGGGTGGAAATGGTTAACATATCGCTGTTATTGGCACTCACAGCTGCTCGTCCTTTCAGCAGACAGCAGGGGATTTTTTTTTTCCCCCTCTCTCACTACCTCCCTACCTCTATCCAACGTTCTGCAGCCCCTGCTTTGTGTGACAGCTGCCTGATTGGGCATTCTCCGTCCGTTCGCGAGCGAGGCTGCCTCCCCCGGCCCGGGCTGCTGACGAATGGCAGCAGATTACAGATGAGGACATGCTGACCCGTTCGACCTTCCCGGAGCAGGGGGAGGGGCCTGTCGGGCAAAGGGAGGAGGGGCTTGGCGTTTCGGGTCACTGGAGGATGAGGTCGCGGGAAGATGGCGGAAGATCTGCCAGGTGGCCGGTGACAAAGTGTCACCTGATGTCAACATGTCAAGGGTGTGTTACACAACGTACACCAGAATGTCGTTTGCCCTGGGTCTCTTTCTTCTCTATCTGGAGCATAGAGAATGACATTTTCAATGCAGTTGATTTCCGAGCCTGTGTTTTTTGTTCGTTTGTTTTCACTCGCTCTCATTTGCATGTTCTCTCTCTCTCTCTCTCTCTGTCAGTCTCTGTTTCCTCACCAGCTCCCTCCTGCTGAGTAGGAAACAGCATCATGGAGGTCAAATCCTTCTGTCTGGGAGTGATAATGATGCTCATTATGTACTCAGTAACCCTTTATTGCTCTGGCTGTGTCCTTATTGACAGAATAAGGACATTGTATTTCCGTCTCCTATCAAACGCACAACTAGACAGTCTTTACATAGTGGAATAACAGACAATCTAGGGCAGTCATATTTACATATTCATAAGAAAAAAAAAAATACATTCAAATACATTTGAATCTTTAATATTCCAGTTTGTATGTTTAGATGACTAATGCCAGTGACCCACCCGTACGTCTCTTGACGTCCGATAACGCATCTGAAAAATGCATGTCTATTATGCATTTTTAAAAATGACGTCCCAGTTGCATGGCAAAAGGATGATTATATACCACAGCGCTGGTGAAGCCTGGAATCTGATTTGCATGAAGGGTTTGATACATTTTCTATCACAAGGCAAATCCGAGATTTGTTTTAGAACAGTCATGCTTCTTACACAGGGACTTCATACACACTCGTACACACTGTACCGTGTCCCCAGTGTCACACAGTCCAATCAAAACTCCAAATCACATGATTTCCTGTATCCGACTTCACCTCTCAAATCCATGACAAGTCCATACGTTTATTTAAAATAAAGACTAGCAAGAGCAAACAAATCCAAAGCACAAACAGAAATAGGAAATCGTCAGACGACGGACAAATAAACAGTCAAACGCGTGTTCAATAATGAAAGTGAACTATTTTGCCTTACTGTGTTTGCGCACACAAGGAATGTGACCTCTGCATTTAACCCATCCGTGCAGTGAAACACACACACCAGTGAACACACTTGCCCAGAGTGGGGGGCAGCCCCAAACCACGGCACCTGGGGAGCAGCTAGGGGAGTTAGGTGCCTTGCTCAAGGGCACCTCAGTCGTGTCTTGCCCTGGGTGGGGATCAAACCAGCGACCTTCCGGTCACAAGACTGGTTCCCTAACCACTAGGCCACGGTTAACGAACGAAAACGAAAAGTCTTGTTATATCAGGCAAGTGAACAGATCTGAATTAATACTGTAAAGTTCAAGTGCTTATAGAAATTGAGGCCATAAATATCATTTAAACCTGAGAGTGTGAACTGGGTATTGGAGTCTGTGGCGGCCATATTTGTAGGCAGAAACAGAGTCCGATTCTGAATTTGGCGTAGACGTGACACTGGCTTTCAGTTGCATGGAGCAGTGCCGGCTATAGTACAGACTACGGATAAGAAACTATCTTGTTTCAAAGCGAACGAAAACAATCAGCCATAACATTAAAACCACCTGCTAAAACAGATGGCATGGACTTCACAAGACCTCTAAAGGTGTTCTGACACTGATGCATTAGCAACAGATCCCTCTGTAGGTCCTCAACGAGCCTGCACCAGACAGGCTAGCCTTCGACCCCCGAGCACATGTGTGAGCTTTGGGTGGCCATGGTCTTGTCACTGGTTCACTAATTGTCCTTTCTTGAACGTTTTGTAGGCACTTATCACTGCTTACTATAAATAACCAATCAGAACCTGACATTTTGGGGATGCTGTGGTCCAGTCATCTAGACATCACAATGTGACTCTTACATTTATATTTACGCCATTTAGCCAGGGCGACTTACAAGTTTACAGCTATTACAGGTATTCCAACATAGTGTTAGGAGTTTTGCCCAGGGACCCTTATTGGTGTAGCACAGACTGGCTGCCCAGAACGGGAATCGAACCCAGGTCTCTCACATGGAAGCCAATGACATTACCAATGTACCACACCAACCACACTCTTGATTCCTACGCGTGGCCATTTTTCCTGCTTCCAACACATCAACTTTGCGAGCTAAGCTATTTACTTTCTGCCTAATATACTGTATCCTACCCACTGTAACTGGATAACTTGCGTCATTAACTTCACCTGTCCGTGGTTTTGTGGGTTTAATGTAATGGCTGATTGTTCTACATAACAAGTAGAAAGACCGACGTGTTCTTTATTAATATAAAATAAGGTGTAAGAGGAATAAAACACGAGCGGTGACTCTGCTTCACCGCCCCTTCATCACTGTGACAGTTAATAAATGTCCAGAGTCTATAATCCTGAGGTATTGTTTTAATATTTGATTACGGCATGTCGCATGAATTAATTATGCTATTAGATTTATACGCTGCCTGAAATACTGAAAGCTGAAAAACTCGGCTCGGTGATGATGCAGTGGCTTCATTTTCACTGTTAATAAAAGAACGATTCCGTATGCAAATTTACCGCATTATACATCCAGCTAGCAGGTTGCACTTCATCCTTTTTCCTCTACGAGCGAGGAGAACGTACCGATCGCTAAGCGCTGCGGGGCGAACTCCGGCAATAACGGTCATGTCTGCTGGAGCATCTCGGCTTGGCTTAAGCTTTCATCCCTGAACACGGTGAAACAGCCGTAGCCCACCTTTCTGGCTTCCTATATTACACACACACACATACAGAGTCACACACTTCAACGGTATAAAAGCGAGTGTGTGGCGACGCAGTGGAGCATCCTCAGAGGCGGAGAGGAACCCGCCTGCGCCGTGCTCTTGTCACTGTGCCAGGATGCAATATCATTCAGGCGAGGTGGAAAGCCGTCACTAGTAAAATATGATGAATTATCCTTACCCGCTGGAGATTGGCGGCGGAGATTTGTGTGCACTTGAAAAAGTGAAATGAGGGTTAGGATCAGTGTGTGTGTGTGTGTGTGTGTGGGTGGGAGGCAGCAGCAGGGTTACTACAGGTTTAATGGTGACCTTGTTGTGCGAGCACTTAGCTGCTGCTCTGTGCTGAGTTGCACTGAGCAAGCCCTCTAATCCCATACCGTAGCATGCGCGCGCACACACGTACGCACGCTTGATTAGTGGCAGTGGTTATCTGCACAGAGGACGAGCTGTTGCCCTTTGGCTACTGCTCTGGATCGGGCCACATTGAGGTGTCAAGCCCAGAAAGGAAGACAGGAATTTAGAGAGAGAGAGAGAAAAAAAACGAGGAGAGTGAGCGAGAGAAAGAGAGTAGAGAGTGTCTAACTGAGGGAGAGGGGGTGCTGTGCAGACATTAGTATTCAGACCTGCCTTCCAGCCTGCAGAGCAAATTGATTACCACACTGTACCTGTTCTTGGCATCAACGCTCAGCATCATGGTAGGTCTCTATACTTGGTGTTAGGATGATTGAACGTCTGGCTGAGGAACTGACGTGAGTTACAAAAGTGTGTTGTTTACATTCTGATAGAATTAGCTTTTATTATTCAGTCTCATTTATCTATGTGAAGGCGAGATGTGCACTCTTTATTATCTTTAAAATATTCCTGGACCTAATACATCATTTCCGAGAGAACTGTGTCGCATTTCGTTCTTCCGCCTAGTCTGAACACTTAAAGCCTCTGTATGCATTTTTGCAGGCCCAGAAATAAACTCCATACCAAGGTGGAGATAGGTAAATACTAAAGTATTTGCTGCACCTAATACACCATTTCTTAGATAACTGTGTCGCATGTCATTCATCTGCCTAGTTGAACACTTAAAGCTGCTGTATGCATTTTTTTCAGGTCCAGAAATAAACTTCATATCAAGGTGGAGATCGCCGTGTACTAAAGTATTTCTGGACCTAATACGTAATTTCTAAGAAAACTGTGTCGCATTTCGTTCCTCTGCCTAGTCTAAACATTAAAAGCTTCTGTATGTATTTGTTTCAGGCCCAGAAATAAACTCCATCCCAAGGTGGAGAAAGGTGTATACTAAAGTATTTCTTAGATAACTGCGGCACATGTCATTCATCTGCCTAGTCTGAACACTTAAAGCTGCTGTATGCATTTTTTCAGGTCCAGAAATAAACTCCATACCAAGGTGGAGAAAGGTTTATACTAAAGTATTTCTTAGATAACTGCGGCACATGTCATTCATCTGCCTAGTCTGAACACTTAAAGCTGCTGTATGCATTTTTTCAGGTCCAGAAATAAACTCCATACCAAGGTGGAGATAGGTAAATACTAAAGTATTTGCTGCACCTAATACACCATTTCTTAGATAACTGTGTCGCATGTCATTCATCTGCCTAGACTGAACACTTAAAGCTGCTGTATGCATTTTTTCAGGCCCAGAAATAAACTCCATCCCAAGGTGGAGAAAGGTGTATACTAAAGTATTTCTTAGATAACTG
>JAOVVF010000048.1:23999220-24009450 GCA_028565595.1 Duopalatinus emarginatus
GCATTTTTTCAGGCCCAGAAATAAACTCCATCCCAAGGTGGAGAAAGGTGTATACTAAAGTATTTCTTAGATAACTGTGTCACATGTCATTCATCTGCCTAGTCTGAACATTTAAAGCTGCTGTATGCATTTTTTCAGGCCCAGAAATAAACTCCATTCACAGGTGGAAGTAGGTGTAAACTAAAGCATTTCTGTCATTCAGCCGCCTAGTCTGAACACTTTAAGCTGCTGTATGCATTTTTTTTTTCAGGCCCAGAAAACAAACTCCACCCTCAGGTGTGGGTGGGTGAAAACTAATTTCAAACTAGGAAACAATTCTAAGTTGTCTAGCCATCACAACTTGGCAATTGTCACTCAGATCTTTATGGTTGCCCATTTTTTCTGCTTCCAACACATCAACTTTGAGAACTGACTGTCCCCTTGCTGTCTAATACATCCCACTCCTTATGGTAATAAGATAATCAGTGTTATTCACTTCACCTGTCAGGGGTTTTGTGGTCTTTAATCTTCTGGCTGACGGATGATGGTGTGTAGTTATTGTACATGACATACTTTATTCATATTTTACTATACACTACGAACCGATTATATAATATATAGGTCCTGTAAATGGGTTAAATTACTCATCAGTGCAGAGGCATCAGCAGTCTTGACGGTGTTTATTTAGAGTGTAGAGAGAGGAAGTTGCTGATGATATGAGCAGATTTGAACCCAGCGAGCGCAGAGCCTTTGATTAAACCCTGTGGGACGGCTACACGACTATCAGATCGCTATCTCCTTTTACAGTAAATAGCGACATGGGGAGTTTCGTGTCAGCTCAAAAAAACTGATCAAAAAAATGTGTACATGTCTTTTTAAACACCAGGGGAAAAAAAAAGGCTGTGTGTTTTTTTTACGGCGTGTGGGTTAAGTGCTCGTGTTTATGAAACATCGAGTCGTCTCTATTAGGCTATTAGGCTTCCGGCTTGGCATAAGATTCCCACAGTGACCAATAATATGGACTGGAAATATTGAGGCAGTCGATATTTTGTCGGCTCGGAGTTGTCTTGTGTCTGATTGCATCACGTTGAGCCAATAACAATAACAACTATCCTGGCGTTTATTAGGCCGTAATGGCTCTGGTTAATGACAAAGGGGATAAAGACGCCGTATTTTATTGTTTGCACGTTGTCAGAGACCATTATCAGGATTTTTCAGAGGTCGTTCTCGTTAACGATTCTCGCCGATACACCCTAGTCGCTGTCTTATGGATGTTTTCACAGTGTATCGTTATATTTTATTTATACCACTGTATTTTCTCACAGCAATCCACCGAGAATTAGATTCATTTCTGATGTTATTGCATCTCTCCCCGGTCTTCTCTCCGGCAGGTCAGTAATTGCGTTTCCAAAGCCCACTCCTGGCAGTTCACATAGCCCAGGTCTTAATGTCTTAGCGCAGTTCTGTGAAATCATCATCATAATAGTCCCAGTCTGATTCCTGCAGCTAGCGTAATTTCCCTCTCAGGAAATTGAGCCATTTTGCACTGACAATTAGGAGTTCGCTGAAAATATTCCGCTTATCCTGTGCACGTCCCGGCTCTTATCGTACAGTATTCGGCCTTGACTGATATAAAGTACTCGGTGTGAGCGTAGTATCTTCTGAGACACCTGTGACTGAGATCAGGCCTTTATTAAATCTTGGGACTTCCAGTAATCGGGAGTGCTCATGTGTGAAGAAATGCCGGAGCGCTATCGGGAATGTTTGAAGCACAGGCGTGAATGAAGGAGAAATTTATAGAATTTCAGAACCGACCATGACAGACGGGATGAATTTACAGGAATCTGTAGTCACCAGCTACAGAAAAAAAAAAACACTGACGATAAAAGGGTCTGGATTTATTATTATCATCATCATTATTATTATTAATTGAATTTATTTAAGTGTCAATTCATGACACTTTATTGTCACCTCCACATTCGATCCATCCGTGCAGTGAAACACACACATACACAATAGTGAACACTAGGGGGCAGTGAGCATACATGCCCAGAGCAGTGGGCAGTTGGGGGTTAAGTACCTTGCTCAAGGGCACTTCAGTCAAGTCCGAGCGGATGTGGGGCTCGAACCCGGGACCTTCTGGTTCCCAAACAGGTTCCTTAACCACAAGGCTAGGGCTGGGAAGGATGTGGTAGGTCCTTAATGGGAAAAATATTCTTCAGTGATGGGGAACACCATACTTCCTACAGAACGGTCCTGAACTCTGCTGAGGTGTAGGATTTGTGTAGGTGGCGTTGCTACGTATTTTGCATATGACATTGCATTATTCTAACCAAAGTGATGTTTATGTCTGACTAAAAAGATTTGTATTAATAAAAATACGCTGGAACTAAGACAGGAAGTAAGTACATGACTGAGCCTGAACAATTGGTCAGGCCAAATCACGCCACCTGGTTGTTGATTATTTGTCTATAACAGCACACCCTGCTGTGTTTTATTTCTCATACTTCAGATAAACTAAGCTTATCTGGCTTCGCTCGTCTAAGGTCACGCCGTAATTCCTGACACGACACAACTCGGAAAACGGGCTTGTTTATTCCATGTGCAGATTCCTCCGTTTTGGATGAGCAATGTAGGTCAGACTAATGCCTTCAACTCCAGCCTGATTGGAGGAGCACTAATGAGGGACTCCAGCTGGAAAATGGCGTGTGATGCCCGTCATGCTTCTTTAGAAGTAGGTCACACTGACCCGGTTTGAGAGGTGCCGTGATTGACTGAGTCATGAAACGTTATCTGAGGAATGTGTTGTTGCAGCTCCGGCACGCAAGCCGAGCTTAAGCGCCGCGCTCGCCGCGTTGCCGTCGAGCCGTGCCAACCTTGAGCTCTCGTTTTAATGCTGAGGCCACATCTGCGAAGCAAAGAGTCGTCAGATGTTGGATGTTTATGCGCAAAAGCAAGGGCAGGTTTGTCACTTTTTATTAGTGCCTAATGCTTTGTATGGACGCCAGCTGTTGCATCAACTCAAACGGCCCTGGCTCGGGCAATGACCTTGACTTCAAACAGGAGCAGGTTCTGCCTCTTTTGCCTCATCAGGCATTTTAAATAGCATAAATGGAATACAATTTTTGGACCACGGACATCATTTATTATGTGGTATTTTTTTTCCCAGGGTCAATTAATCTTCAACCTTGCTCTTGACAAATGAAGGATCCAGTCCGGATATCAAGCCCTGTTCCATTAATATCAGGCTGCTCATTTTGCAGGGATTTTTTTTTTTTTCCCCCAGGATACATGTTCAGGCGTGTCTTTACTCATCTCTTACGGTGATAATGTAATGACGTTGAAGACATGAATAGAACAGCCAATACAGGGTCATAAATAACCAGGATTTTCAAGATTCTCAGACCACTTACTGTTACTGTTCATCATTTTACAATAGATTAAACAATACTGGCTCCTGTGTTAAAGTTCTGGCTGATCGGTGTATACAGCTGAGCCTATGAAAAATACACAGGCTGGTGGTGGCGGCTTCATAACGGTATGAGGTTTGTTTATCTGGCATCCCATGGGACCCCTGGTACATCTACAAAACGTCTCTGACAGGTGAACACTGTGTGTCTCCTTTTTAACGAGTTACACCCGGTCATTTCCTGCATTCATTCTGATGGGTTTGGACTCTTCTAACAGGACAATGTGCCACAACACAACAAATTATGGTTAGAGGTCCGTGTTTAGGGTTTTGCCATTCCTGCCTACCAAGAATTAGACTTGTGTACGCCGCCAAGCGATCAAAGCTGGCTAAATATATCCTTGAAGTTTAATCCTACTCCAAAATTCTGTTGTATTCCGGGGTGTAGGATTTCTGCGTTCCACAGCATGTTACATGGCATCCCAGATGTGTTCATGTTGAGATCTGGTGACTTAGGTGGGGCTGTATGGCGGTGGATTGTCCTGTTAAACGCATTCGAAAGGAGACCGTCAGAGATGTTTGTAGATGTACCAGGGGTCCCATGGAACGGCGGCTAAACAAACCCCACACCGTTACGGAGCCACCACCAGTCGATATATTCTGCATAGGCTTGTCGCTTGTCTGTACCAGTTTTTCTGGCACTTCAGTGTACATGTATATGTGTGAATAATGGAGTATTGTTTTACACGTCCGTGTTGTGGATCTGTCACCAATGAGAAAGGTAATATAATCGAGTATCTCATTACATGGGCACCTGTTAATGGGTGGAATATATTAAGCAGCAAGTGAACAGTCAGTTTTTGAAGTCGATATGTTGGAAGTAGGAAAAGTGAGCAAGTGTAGGTGAGTGACCTACCAAAAGTGGTCTAAAGAAGGACAATCAGGGAACTGGAGACAGGTTCATGGGGCCCAAGGGCTCAATGATGTACACAGGGTAAGGTGGGGTGGAGTGGTGTGGGGTGAAGACTAGCCTGTCTGGTCTAAGAATGTGTTGCTAATGTCTTGTTACCAAATACCACAGCCACCATTAAAGGTTTTGTAGAGTCCATGTCAGAGCTGCTCTGGCAGCTGTTTAGGCAGGTGGTTTTAATTTTATGGCAGCATATAATTACACAGTGCCGTACACTTGTATAGCGAAATGAATTCTGTTGAGCCGTATTAAAATTATAAATGACTTGAAGTGCATGAAATGATGCTTATCTGTGCTTTTTTAAAAGAGATCCAGATCAGAGGTCGTTCAGTTTAACGCTGTTAGCAGCTTTGACACTCGCCACCATTCCTTCATGGAGGAGTAGCTTGACAAGGTCATGAGATCTCCTTCCCCTTTATGGTCTCTGGAAAGCAAAGCCAGCAAAGGTGCCAATTAGCGTCAGCTGTGGTTAACGCTGACATTTCACCAATAACTTCAATTATTATAACTTCAATAATTTCATTTACTATCGATAACATCATGGCTTGTTTTTTTTTTCGAATTTGTTTTGAAATTACTGTCAGATTAGCGAGTCGCCGATCTATCTACCGCCATGTTTATGAGAGGGCAGAGGAAAGCAGAATGGTCGGATGCTGAATCTAAATACAGGTCGACTCCTGACTTGGCAGCTGTGAGATTATTATGCCAAGAGTTTTGTATTATTTTTGCTCAATATCTATCAACCCCAGCAAAACTCTTTTGAATGTGATGCGATTTTTTAAAGTAACAAAAAAACAAAAATAAGTAGTGGCTAAGTAGCTTTGGGGTACAAATCAGAAGGAATTTGACACAGAGAAATTTGACACAGAGGAATTTGACCTCTGCACTGAACCTATCAATTCAGTGAAGCACACACACTAGTGATCACCAGTCGGAGTGAGGACACTTGCCCAGAGCGGGGGACAGCCCCTACCCATGGCACCCAGGGAGCAGGTAGGGGTTAGATGCCTTGATTTAGGGCCCTTTAGTTGTGGCATTTCGGTTGCGGTGATCGAAGCTGGGACCTTCTGGTCACAAGGCTGGAAGGTAGCGAGGGACACCCCTGCTCTGGGAGAACTTGGCAGCTTATTCCACCATCGGGCGATGAGGAATGAGAACAGCCTGGATTGCTTTGTGTGTAATTTTGGCAAAGATAGACGGCATTCATTGGAGGAGCGCAGCGATCGGATGGTAATATAAGCCTTAAGGAGGGAGTGTAAGTAGAAGGGAGAATGTCCCGTGATCACCTTATGGGCCAGCGTAAGGGATTTGAATTTGATGCAAGCAGCAACCGGAAGCCAGTTGAGCTCATTGAGCAGCGGGGCGACATGGGCCCATTTGGGTCAGTTGAAAATCAGACGCCCCACTGCATTCTGGACCATCTGTAACGGCTTTAATGCACAGGCCGGAGGGCATTGCAGTAGTCGATGTCCTTCTGCAGTTGTCTTTGTGCATCAACAAGCAGTTGCTAGCCAACCTGATGAGAAAACTCTCACTTTGTTAGACTTTCTTTTACATTTCCTCAGATCAATGTGTGTATGTTCTTTGTTTTATTATAGAAAATTTCTGCAATTTTGCAAGAAGAATCCTATAGATCCAGTTTGTCATGAATGTAATTTTTTTCTCTCCATTTTTTATCATACAGGACCACCTTCCACTGCGGCTGTGGTCAGGAAATCATGGTATGGCCAGTTGCCTGAGATGGCACCCAAGAATCAAACCTGATACCACCAAGATGGAAACTCCCAAGCCTCACATCCCCATGACTGTGGTCATATCTCTTCTACTGTGACAGGGAAATACCCTGTAAAATCGCATTTCATCTCAAACCGGTGTGGATTGAAAAGCTACATTGTGAAGCAAAAAGCCACTGGATCTTTTGGTGAAAACTCTCTGAACATTTTTCTTCTCTGTTGTGGTGGCCAGCCATAGAAGGGACCATAATATTGAACATGACTCATGGGGAAGAGACTGGCCCTGAGACACACCAGGATTCTGCTGTTCTAACATATCTGGAAGGCTTACTCATGCATCGGGTAGCAGGAGCACAAAGTGCCACAGCAACACAGCAAAGTGAGGCTGAAAAAGGCAACGAGGAGCAGAAAAACAAGGAGGCACCAGGGCTAACATTGCCCAAGCATAGCACTCAGCAGGAACAGGAAAAATCAACTCCCCAAGGAGGGTCGACACATCATGTGAAAAAAGCTCGTCTGCTTCGATCTAAAGTCTGGACCGAACATGAGAGCCAAGTCCGACAAATGTCCATGCCTTCCCCCAAGCTCAATGGGATAAAGCAGGAACACTGTGGTGACATGAACGGTTCACTACAATGTAAAGGAGAGAGCACATTACTGGCAAGTCTGCTTCAAAATTTCAGCACAAGGCTTCAAAATGTGGCCCTGTCACAGCATATTGTACAAAACCTGACACCGCAGAAGGCCTCCAGTTCCGGCGGCAACCTCAATAAAGAGGACAAGTTACCAGAGCAAGGCCATGGATCTGATGGATCTGGTCTACATTTGGCTGGAAACAGAACCGTGCAGAACAATACCAGCAGTCAGATGTACCACCACCGACAGCCCAGCCAGGAAAGGTTATCAAAGTCTCCAGGAGGGCTACAGCACAGTGCTCGGTCCTCCTCTTCAGAGTCTCTTCATTGCACTGAGCGACTAAAAGCTGTAGCCAGTCTAGTAAATATCAGGTCGAGTCCGGCTCCTTCGCCAAAACCCAGTGTGGCCTGCAGTCAGCTGGCTCTGCTGCTTTCGAGTGAGGCTCACCTGCAGCAGTATTCCAGAGAACACGCTCTTAAAGCTCAACTTGCTGGGCGATCTGCCAGCGAAAGGCTTGCAGCCATCGCCACGCAGAAAACTCAAGAAAAGAAACAGCCTACAACATCTCACACAAACCATGATGGACTTGGCTCCTTACAGACCAAAAATGGGGTACATTCTCAAATGCCAACAAACTCTAGCAGGCAAAGTCAAAGTCTACATACAGGACAAAGTAGGTCGGTGGGATCAGTGCGGCGAACACATCCCTTCCGGGAGCGCAGACCTTTCGAAAGGCGCGGCAGGTCATCGCAGAACTGCAGTAGTCTGCTCCTTCAGCTTCTCAACAGCCACAACACACCACAGAGAGTAATTTCCCAGGATCGCCTGAGAGAGGATGTCAACATCTTTTCTAGTCGAGGGTCTCCTATGTTCTCAGACAGTGAACACTCGAGTTCCAACAGTCTGCCGAAAGATAACAGTGATGCAGAGAGTACTCGTTCCAGTTGCTCTCCTATCGACCTCTCTCTGAAGAACAAAGTGAACATCTCAACACCGCTGTCTTCGTCATCTTCACCTGCACTGGACAAGGTGACAGAGTCTCTGACCAGGTGGACATCAGAGAGTCCAATTTCAAAATTACCTACAGAACCTAAAGCGTTAAACACTTGTTCAGAGATTAAGCCCCACCACAAGGTAACCCTTTTGGAATTGCTCCTCGATCAAAAACACCTCGAGAAGACAAACAAAGCCCCTGATAATCCCGATTTACAGCCTAAGATCCTTCCTAAGGTCAGTAGTCCATCGACAAGTAATCACCCTCTTTTTTATCCAGGTCAGTGTAAGGATACAAGAGAGCCTAGCCCTAACTGTAGAATGACTACCAGAAGTCCAAAATTACTGCCAACATTTTCCCAAGGCAGAGACTGTAACATCCGTGCATCTCCTTACAATGTGTATAACTCTCCTCATACACAGTCAGTGCCCTTGGATCTGTGTAAGAATAAACCACTTGCAAGTGGTCCAAATGTCAAAGAAGGAGCTTTTAGCGCTAGTAAACTGTTACAAAACTTAGCTCAGTGTGGAAAACAAAATGCTGCCAGTTCCCCCACACAGAAGGCTCCTCTGCCTCCAGTCAAAAGACAAACCGAAGAGTTTAGAACTTCAAAGTCTTCAACTTTGTTAGAAAAGCTTACTGTGCCCGTTCACAAAAATAACACTCCGCATGTGAAACCGGTAAACTCTCTCGTGGCAGAATCTACACAACACAATTCAGAGATTGAAAATCTCCTCGAGAGACGTACAGTCCTACAGCTTCTTCTGGGGAATAAATCTCAAAAAGAAAGAGTCAGCAATAAGCGAAAGGGAGAATATAGAAAGCAAGAAAACCATTCGAAATCCCACAATATGTTGAACAGACCCTCGGCAGACGTTGCAGTCAAAACCGAGCCTGTAGAAGACGAGATGTGTAATGAAGAAAAAGTATCACATCAATGGCAGAACAAATTAGCAGAATCACCCAGGCAGAGTCCCCACACTCTCAATCAGGGAAGTATAAAACAAGAGCCGCTGTCCCCAGTGCCTGTCCCCAGAGATGGTCTCCTTTGTCATCTCCTGAATCAGAAGCCCAGAAACCTAAAGCCAAACGTTTTAGAGCACTCAAATCAAGGATGTGTTAAAGAAGAACTGGTGGAGCATCACCCAGGACCGACCATCCCCAAGAAGAGGAAATTTTCGGTTGAACCAGAGGACCATGTTAAAGTGACCCAGCAGAGAATGTGTAACAGCTCTGGCAGCCATAAGGATGATAGCGATTGCTCAACCTCTGGAATTCCAGAGTCTCAAGAATCCTGTGATCCATCCAGCCCTCCACACGCAGACAGTCCACCAGTTAAGTTTTCACCATGCGAGTCACCACGTACTGAAAATGGGGGATTTAACGTCCTGAAGCAGCTACTTCTATCAGACAATTGTTTAAAGGAACTCTCAAAGTCAAGGGGTACATTTAGTCCACTGGAGCATCCGGTCCAAAATGGGAGTACAATCAAAGAACCACGTAACAATGGTGAACTTCAGAGCTTTCACCAGACCTTGAAGCAGGGCAAGCAACCGTCTGCGACAGCAGGAATAAACAGAATAGAGCCTCTTTCTCATGTACAGCAGGAATCATCCAGGTCAAAACGTGACAGCGTTTCACAGAGAGACTTAAAGGGGTCAACTGGTCTTGTGAACGGTGATAAAACACAAGACCTGGAGTCTCCACGATTGACTAAAGCGAACCCGATTTTGTATTATATGCTCCAGAGGAGCAATGCACATTTGGTTAGGGACAGAGTGGAGCTTGAAGCAAAGTCAGGACCTTGCAGAGTGCAGACTAAAGAGAAAGACGAGTCTGAGGCCTTTGACCTCAAAGTACACTTGCAACAAAACAACCCACATCACAACGGGACTCATAGCTGTGACTCACCGCGGATTAACGGGTCGCTGAAGAAGTCATGAAGAAGACTCCTTCGGGAATGAAAATTCCGTTCTTCATTCTTTTTTCGGTTCTCTCTATTGCCATTTTGTTTGTTAATATACAAACCACTGTCTACTTTCTCTTTTCTGTACGATCAGATCAGTGCTTAAGTTCTTGTCATTTTCTATCCAAATGATTTTCAATGTCAGAAACACACACACACACACACACAAAAAAAAAAATCTTTGAATTTTTAAACCAGTTGTTAAAATATAAAATGTTTGTGACTTGCTCCTGAAAATATATCTACATTTCCTAATCGAAACGTCCTCCACTGTTGAATTTTGATAGTTTTGATAGTCAGTTATGCTGCACTGGTAAAGGTTATGTTATGTAACTGGTTTTTCCTGCAACTTCCCTAAGCAAGGATTCATTTTCTTTGGGATGTTCTGCACAAAAATACACAGTTTTGACATGCATAGCCCATATTTTTCACCGGTTCATCAGTAACCTGATATAGTACATGATATAGTATGTGCATGAGATGTGATTTGTATCATTTGGTACTGGTGGCTTTTTATTCATTCATTTTTTTAATTTTGGTATA
>JAOVVF010000048.1:24025669-24040666 GCA_028565595.1 Duopalatinus emarginatus
AGTTTATGTAGTGTTAATGTAGCGTTTATGTAGAGTTTATGTAGAGTTAATGTAGTGTTTATGTAGCGTTAATGTAGTGTTTATGTAGTGTTAATGTAGCGTTTATGTAGTGTTAATGTAGCGTTTATGTAGAGTTTATGTAGTGTTAATGTAGTGTTTATGTAGCGTTAATGTAGTGTTTATGTAGTGTTAATGTAGCGTTTATGTAGAGTTTATGTAGTGTTAATGTAGCGTTTATGTAGAGTTTATGTAGAGTTTATGTAGTGTTAATGTGGTTTTATGTAGAGTTAATGTAGTGTTTATGTAGTGTTAATGTAGAGTTAATGTAGTGTTTATGTAGAGTTAATGTAGTGTTTATGTAGCGTTTATGTAGAGTTTATGTAGTGTTTATGTAGAGTTAATGTAGTGTTTATGTGGAGTTAATGTGTTTCTGAAGAGTTAATGTGGTTTTATGTAGTGTTAATGTAGCGTTTATGTAGAGTTAATGTAGTGTTTATGTAGTGTTAATGTAGCGTTTACGTACAGTTAATGTAGTGTTAATGTAGCGTTTATGTAGAGTTAATGTAGTTTTATGTAGAGTTAATGTAGTGTTTATGTAGTGTTAATGTAGCGTTTATGTAGAGTTAAGGTAGTGTTTATGTAGTGTTAATGTAGAGTTCATGTAGTGTTTATGTAGAGTTAATGTAGTGTTTATGTGGAGTTAATTTAGTGTTTATGAAGAGTTAATGTAATGATAATGTAATGTTTATGTAGAGTTAATGCAGTGTTTATGAAGAGTTAATGTAGTGTTTATGTGGAGTTAATGTAATGTTAATGTAATGTTTATGTAGTGTTTATGTCGAGTTAATGCAGTGTTTATGAAGAGTTAATGTAGTGTTTATGGGGAGTTAATGTAGTGTTTATGAAGAGTTAATGTAATGTTTATGTAGTGTTTATGTCGAGTTAATGTAGTGTTTATGTAGAGTTAATGTAGTGTTTATGAAGAGTTAATGTAGTGTTTATGTAGAGTTAATGTAATGTTAATGTAGTGTTTATGTGGAGTTAATGTAGTGTTTATGAAGAGTTAATGTAATGTTAATGTAGTGTTTATGTCGAGTTAATGTAGTGTTTATGTTGAGTTAATGTAGTGTAAATGTAGTATTAATGTAGTGTTAATGTAGTGTTTATGTAGAGTTAATGTAATGTTAATGTAGTGTTTATGTCGAGTTAATGTAGTGTTTATGTGGAGTTAATGTAGTGTTTATGAAGAGTTAATGTAGTGTTAATGTAGTGTTTATGTCGAGTTAATGTAGTGTAAATGTAGTATTAATGTAGTGTTAATGTAGAGTTAATGTAGAAGTAATGTTGTGTTAACGTAGTGTTCATGTAGCGTTTATATGGTATTAATGTAAGTATTAAAGTAATGCTCTTTTAATGTAGTGTTAATGTAGTGTTATAGTGTTAATGTAGTGCTAATGTAGTGTTATAGTGTTAATGTAGTGCTAATGTAGTTTATGTGTTCATATAAGAGTTAATATTGTGTTAATGTAGTGTTAATATTACAGCTACAGATACTAGAGTTCTGAATCAGCATGTCGGCTGTGGTACATGAGAGTGTGAAGGTGAGACTTATTTTTTTTCTTTTATTTTCTTTCCTGTCTATCTATCTATCTGTCTGTCTGTCTGTCTGTCCAGTAAAGTGTGACTGATTATTTTTTTCTTTCTTTCTTTCTTTCTTTCTTTCTCTAATGATATAAACTGATTGCAGTCACACTGTGGTTCTGATGACTAAAGCTTTAGTCATTTAGTTTTTTTATTCCTGTAGGCTTTTTACAGTTCTCTGGATTCGTCAGACGCTCTGCAGACGAGTGCGGCCTGTTCTGCTTTATCCCGGCCGCTGTCTCGGAGCGTACAGCAGGCCATCTCACACGTCCACCCAGATGTCTGCAAAAGGTGAAAACATCTGGACGATAATGAGAAACGCTTGTGGTCTGTTCAGTCACAGGATAATAATCACATGTCACGTTCACCACCCTGAAGTTGATTATTTAACTAGAACGGCACATCCTGGACTTTTTTTTACCATTTATAGTTACATTGAGTTTTAATATCCACTATACAATCATTTAGTTCAGCGTCTGATCTGAATGCTAACGGTTTCTTACTGGTGTAGGTTCTTTGGCTGCGGGCTGGTGGCTCCGGAAAAGCTGGTAGGATGTTCAGTTCTGGATTTGGGAAGCGGCTCGGGTCGGGACTGCTATGTCCTTAGCAAACTGGTGGGAGAAAATGGACGTGTGACTGGAATCGACATGACTGAAGATCTGGTATTGTTTTAATGCCACTGCCAAGCTGTCTTAATGTGACTTTCATGATAAATACAATATAATAATATAATATAAGGATCATTGACCAGACATGGGTGTATTATTTACTTTTAACTTTATTTGAATTAGTTCATCTATTTAGTTTCAATACATTTACAGAACATTGTAATAATATGTATATATTATAAATATTCTAATTCTAACATTCTAATAATAATATATATTCTAATTCTAACATTCTAATAATAATATATATTCTAATTCTAACATTCTAATAATAATATATATTCTTTCATGTTTTCATCTGAAACCCCAAAAATGTCAGGTGGTGCAACTGTTCGAGCAAATGAACACACTAAGAGAAATATTAGAAGTTGTTTTTTAATGGTAATAAATACTAAATAAAATTTAACAAAAAAAAACAAACAAACCAAATTTTACAAATTACTTATAGTTTTCTGGTTGTTGAGATGTCTCTGCAATGTCTCCATGACATCCCCACTCTGGTGTGTGTATATGAGTAAATATATCAATGCACACGTTCTTATTTTTCAGGTACAAGCATCAAGGAAATACATCATATACCACCAGGAACTTTTCGGCTATGCCAAACCGAACACGGAGTTTGTCCTTGGGTACATGGAGAAGCTGAGTGATGCAGGGATACAGGACGACTCTCTGGATGTAGTCGTGTATGTAACCTGACTCACCTGCTGCTACGTCAGAAGGGAAACCGGTCTAGAAGAAAATGATGCTGCAGATTTTAGTTCAACATAAAATTCTAATCAGTTTAGTAATAAACATCGTAACTGATCTGACAGACTAATCAGACCTGTTTTTTTTTATTTATACTCACATTGATCAAATCTGTTTTTAATTTCAACTTAAATTGATTAGAACTGTTCACAGATTCAGAACCATATTTGCCCAATGATTTTATTTTTTATTTCTGTGATCAGATCAGTTTTAATGATGTTTATGATGTATAACTGAACTGATCAGACGTGTTTTTATTTACGTGTAAATTGATTAGACCTGTTCACTAATTCATAAATAAATTAATCAGGTTTTTTTATTTATTTATAACTGAATTTATCAGACTTTTTAATGTAGAATTGGTGAAGTTTATTCACAAAATTCTGAATTTTATTTACAAAATCCTGAACTAATTAATTTTTTATTTATAACTGAATTTATCTGACTTTTATTTACAATTGCTGAATTTTATTTACAAAATCCTGAATTAATCAGGTTTTTTTTTTATTTATAACTAATTTATTCGACTTTTTTTTAAAATTTACAATTGCTGTGTTCAAATCTGTTTTTTATCTATAACTAAAAACTGAATTGATCAGACTTTGTTTACACCTGAATGGATGAGCCCTGTGTACTGATGTACATTTAAACACACCTCCTCTGTGCAGATCAAACTGTGTGATTTGTCTGTGTCCAGATAAGAGGGCTGTTCTAACTGAAGCTTACAGAGTATTAAAGGTAAAAAAAAAAATCCTTCTTCTTGAACTTTTCAGCTCCTCATCCTTCTTCCTTCCATTTTTGTAATTTTGTTTTCCGGTGTTTATTTTATTTCTCGTTATTCTGTAGGTCGGGGGTGAGCTTTACTTCAGTGATATGTATGCGAGTGAGGTCGTACCCGAGTCCTTTAAACTGGATCCAGTGCTTTGGGGTAAAACTGAATATTTGTCAGAAAGAATATTTGTTGTTCTGCTGTAATAATCTGTAAACCATCACAGACCTGACCTGACCTAACCTGACTGTCATTACTGCTGTAGTGTAGGTGTAAATTATTATTATTACATTGATTTATAACTCGTCAATATTTGTTCACATGACGAAAAATGTCTGCATATTTCAAAATGATTTGTTTTAGTAACATTTTTTGTGTTTGTTTGTTTGTTTATTGATTATTTCTCAGAATGATGTAAAATAAATGTAAAAGTGTTTTCTTCTTTTATGTGGCCAATATACATTTTTAATTATATATTATTAATTGGATATTAACATAGAATATTTATAATTTATTATAATATGGTTATATAAAAGTATACACTTTATTTTACAGTACCTAAAATTCATATTAATAAATTTATATTCTAATTTAATATTAATCAGTTTATTTATTTGTCTGTCAAAAACATCCAGCCATATCTTTTTATTTGACAAAATATGTTTTTAATTATTTCGAGAAATAAAACAGAGTGAATGAATAACACAGATTTTTTTTTTCATGTAAGAAACAGAGAATAAAATCATATTATACATTTATAAAATAATGTTTTTTTTTCAAGTTGTTTAATGTGAGTGAATATAAGATATAAATATATAAAAAACATACTTAAAAAAACATATAAAAACAAATATATATTAAAAATATATATTTTATACCCTGCATATTATGAATAATGCGTTCTTCATTTTTTTTTTTTTTTTTTTAAGAATACAGTGATAAATTGTAAATGAATAAAAATAGATTTGGTGTTGAACATATCCAGGTGTTGGATATTCTGGATGTAAATCCTAATATTAAGCAACTGGTTATTAAACAGTGTGAACTGTTTATCTTCATTCAGAACCGTTTAGAGAAGATCTGATATGATGAGATTTCTACAAAGCTACAATAATGAATAATAATACACTCTTCTTTCAAACTTTTGATTCTACACTCTTCCTTCTGGTGAAGAAGCTTTCGGAATAAAATGCCATTGGTGTTGACTGAATTCTTTTCTGTCGCAGGTGAAGGAATGGGTGGCGCCCTCTACTGGCATGATTTCATCTCCATCATGAAGGAACTGGGCTTCAGCACGCCGCGTCTGGTTGCAGCAAGTCGTATCAATGTGCACAATCCAGAGCTCCAACAGAAAGCAGGTCCATACTCACGTTCTCTTAAACAATTCTGAGACAAACCAAAGACCACAGGCTGGGCTATGATGACATCCCAGGGGCATTTGTAGTGCACTTCAATGGCATTGAACAATTTTAGATATGTTTGTTAGTAGTCGTTCAGTGGTCATATTGGACTTCTGATCAGAAGATTGAGCAAAAGTTCAAATACCATCACCATCACCACCAGGCTGCCATGGCTGGGCCCCTGAGCATGGCCCTTAACTGCTTGGCTGTAAATGAAATCAATAAGAACATCTGCCTAATGGTGTAAATGTAAAAGTCTGTTTATTTTTGGGTGTATATGCAGCCATCGTTATACTAATGAGGAAACCGGCCTCGTGTCTGGAAAGTCAGGGCAAGACACGACTGAGGTGCCCTTGAGCAAGGCACATAACTCCCCCAACTGCTCCCCGGGCGCCATGGTTTGGGGCTGTCCCTGCTCCGGGCAAGTGTGTTCACTGCCCCCTAGTATTTACTGGTGTGTCTGGTGGTCACTGGTGGTCACTTGTCTTCATGTAGCTTCTCCTTAATATTGAAGAATTAAGACTTAAAATTTGCTCACATTTCCCTTGTATTAAATTATTTTATTTCTAATATCAAACATTTCTTTAGGTTCTTGATCCAGATCCCATCTTTATTTTTTCTCAGGTGATATTAAATATGCCTCAGGGACCTACCGTGCCTTTAAATTGCCCCGACACTCTGTTGAAACCAAAGCACTGGTCACGTATAAAGGCACGGTTCCAGACTGGGCAGAGGGTTTCCAGCTCGATGCGTCAAACTCCTTTAAGGTATTTTATGTATTAATATTTCAGTGTCAGTCATGACACCAAGGGGCTTAGCTTTACATAATCTTCTGCTGTTAACCTTTTTTTTCTGTCCAAAAGCTGAAAAAGTAGAATAGATCGATTTAGTGACGAGACGTTTAATACTGAGGCGCCGACGCTCGCTTCACTTTCACCAAGTAGCCTGTGTTGAAGCTGGTATCAGATTGCTAACTCCATGTGACTGATGATGTTCGAAACAAGAGAGCAGAGTTCAATATCCAGAAAGGTTAAACACAGAAAACAGAGCTATAAAAATATATATAACGGCTTGGTAATGATAGGAACAAAAGACCTTTACAATGCAGACAGCATGACTTATATAATAGGGTGTGAATGTAACGAGTCCCAGGTGTCTGTGATTAGTAATCTGACCAGCTTGAACATGAAAGCTGGGAGTTTAGCACATACCTGACACAAACAACTATAAACACCTATTAAGAGCTACAAACATCTATAAACACCTATAAACATCTATAAACACCTATAAACATGTATAAACACCTATAAAGAGCTATAAACACCTATAATTTGTGTACGTATATTTATTCTATATGTATATTTTTTTAATCTTATTTTATTTTATATTTTAATCTTATTTTATATTTTATTTTATTTTATACTCTATAATTTTAATCTAGGAATATTTAATTTTACTTTAACTCTAGTGTGACTTTCTATTACTGTTACTTACTTACCTAGTCTATATTCTGCCGACGACCGTCAAATGTCATTTCACTGCATGTTGTACCGTGTATGACTATGCATGTGACAAATAAAACTTTGAATCTTGAATCTTAAATATCTGTAAACACCTATAAACACCTACAAACACCTAGAAAGACCTACAGACATCTATAAACACCTATAAACATATATAAACACCTATAAAGAGCTACAAACATTTATAAACACCTATAAACATATATACACACCTATAAAGAGCTACAAACATTTATAAACACCTATAAACATATATAAACACCTATAAAGAGCTACAAACATTTATAAACACCTATAAACATATATAAACACCTATAAAGAGCTACAAACATTTATAAACACCTATAAACATCTATTATCTATAAAACGGAGTTTTTCCTTGCCACTGTCGCCACCGGCTTGCTCATTAGGGACAAAATTTCTAAAAAATATTTTTTTTTATTTTCTGTAAAGCTGCTTTGGGACAATGTCCAATGTTTAAGCGCTATATAAATAAAATAAAATTGAATTGAATTATAAACACCCATAAAGAGCTATAAACCCCTATAAACATCTATAAACACTTATGAACACCTATAAACACATATAAAGAGCTACTAACACATACAAAGAGCTACACAAGCATGTATAAACAGCTATAAGTACGAATATTGCATTCTTTATTATTATTTTTAATAAATATAATAAATTTATTTTTAATAAAATATATTTTAATAAAAATAGATTTGGTGTTGAACATATCCAGGTGTTGGATATTCTGGATGTAAATCCTAATATTAAGCAACTGGTTATTAAACAGTGTGAACTGTTTATCTTCATTCAGAACCGTTTAGAGAAGATCTGATATGATGAGATTTCTACAAAGCTACAGTAATTCTACACTCTTCTTTCGATTTTCGATTCTACACTCTTCCTTCTGGTGAAGAAGCTTTCGGAATGTAATGCCATTAGTGTTGACTAGCGGTTAGGGAACTGGGTTCAGTCCCCGCACAGGGCAAGGCATGACTGAGGTGCCTTTGAGCAAGGCACTTAACTCCCCCAACTGCTCCCTGAACACCGTGGTTTGGGGCAAGTGTGTATACTGCCCCCTAGTGTTCACACTTGTGTGTGTTTCACTGCACGTATTGGTTAAACGTCAGGTCTTATTTCTCTGTTGAAATACTTCACTTAAAAATAAGCATCTATAAACAGCTATAAGTAGCTAGAATCAGCTATAAACAACAATAATCTATCAGCTACTGTCAGAGGTGCTGTTATAAAAATGAACCAACCCCTCTTCAGACTGTATCTCAGGTCTGAGATGTTCTATTATAGATCAGTGTGATGAATTATCCAAACACACACCACCCTCATCTCACTTTCTCTTTGTCACCAGCTTGTGTGCAGCTTCACTGATGTGCTGCTGTTTCTGTTTTCATGCAGGTTAATGTTCCCGTAGAGGCAGATGCAGAGACAGCCGCTATCCTCCAGTACACACGCTTCCAGCCAGACTTCATCGTCCAGATGACAGACAAGCCCGATCCCGGTCTCAGCTCCACTCAGCAGGTAAAACATGCGGCTGATCTGTCACAGCTTATTTCATTAGCTCAGGTACACAAGGTCGAGATGTCCTGAAAACGTTGCTGTTATGAAAGACAGAGACCGAGGTGATAAAGGAATTATGGACGGCTGTCGTTAGCGATTATTTGGATAATCCGTTATCTTAATTCTTCCTTCAGGTAATAACCAAGTAGTCGCTTTGAGATCCGTCTTAAAACCTATTTATACACGCAATTACGTTGCGTAATATTTGTTTTTCTAGACAAATGACATATTTATGTATAGGTTTAAAATATATATATAGTTATGTATGTATGTATAAACATTTTATCGTAAAAGATTCTTAATAATTACTGTATGTTTACATTATATTTATTTTTATTCATTCATTTTTTTTTTTTTTTTTTTTTTACATTTATTCATTTTTATTTAAAAAACAGTTAATTTCTGCTTAGAATTTTTTTTTTTTATAAATCTTTATAAAATAATTTGACTGATTTGTTACAACAGATACTTTTGTTTTTTCTGTGGAATTGGTCCAGACAGGCTAGCCTTTAACCCCCAGCACACCACTGAGCCAGGTCTCACCCAGTTGTCTAGACATTACAATACAATTTGGCTCTTGTTAAAGTCACTCACATGCTCGTTGGCGCTCCTTATGTTTGCCCATGTTTCCTGCTTCCAACAATCACCTTCACTTATATACTGCCTGATACATCTCACCACTTGTTAGATGAATTAGAGCATCTCCAAACAAAACAGCAGGTCCTGTATACAGTTGACAAAATCGGATTACAGACGTATAACTATAATTAATTCTCTGATTACTTTTCATTTATAATCACACTGTCTGTGTCACCCAATTAAGGACGGGTTCCCTTATGAGTCCAGTTCCTCTTAATGTTTCTTCCTCTTGTCGTCTTATTCAAATAAAATTAAATTGATTTAAATTGTCTACTGGTGAACCAGTTACAGGGTCATCAGTGCCCAACGCTAACTGGTGTACATAGAGGGTGAGAGCCTTGGTTTGGTCTCATCCCATAGATTATGAGTGTCAAACTCTGGCCCGCGGCCCCAATTTGGCCCTCAGTGTAATTATATTTGGCCCGCGAGGCAATATCAAATTACTACTGGAGCTGGCCCGCCGGTATTATACAGCAGCGGCGCCGCTGTAACAGAGCATTCATCACTAAGACTACAAATCCCATAATGCCCTCCTGTTGTTTTGGCGCTGATGACATCATTAGCGTGCTCCCGTTTGGTGGACGCGACCGCTGTTGCAAGCCGGGCGAGTCGTCCACCCGGGGTTTTCCACGCCTTTCATTACGCGCCCAACTCAGTAGCGATCCGTGCTTCGGCAGTAGAGCCCGCGCTCATCCAAGAAAAGATGCCAGGTATCTGGCTTGGGCACATCAGATTAGATCAGTGTGTTACAAATGTATCGGTGTATAAATGAATGAGCTGTGATTGAATAAGAGTGATAAATCCGACACAATACAAGTTTTCGTGGTTTGTAGTTCTGCCACCTGAACCCGTTCCTGCTGGCAGACAGACTGGGGTGCAGTATGAAGCAGTGCTCAAAGACGGCAGGCGTCACTGGAAGCGGTGTGTAATGAGGGGAAGTCCATCGTTCGATACATCTTATAGAAACACATTGGGTTGGAAAAATGTCCGGGACATGGCCACCATCTTGAAAGCTGCCATATTGGATGAAAGTTTTGAGCACGTGTCCTGCAACTTTTGACTCAACCTGTATATTAAATGTTTGTCCCAATAGTAAAACACACTAATGACAAAATGAACAACTTCTTATTTTTAGGATCCAGTAATTCACATTATATTCAATTTTATTTGAATATTTCTACACTTTTATTTTGTACACTTCATTATGATTTGTACGAAATATATCAATGAAACAGAAGATGACCACATGAGGTCACGACCCCTCCTATGGGAACTTCTGATTTAGTTAAACAGACCTGATTAAGTTATAGTATTGCACTAATATGCTGCTGCAATAAAAGTCCTAATAGTCCACAATAACCTTAATCTAGGTAAATGTGCTTTAACTGAACAAAATTGCTTCCATAAGTGCAGTTATTACTCAGATAGCACTTAATATCCACTACATTTTTTTGTTGTTGTTGTTTTATTGTGTTTGAACCATTGTTAATAAAAGCAGCATGGTGTGAAATTCTGTACGGCTCGGTGTGTTAATGTGACGACAGAGTTGGTGGTGGATGATGCAAGTGCAGAGAAAGTTTATTAAATAAAACACAGCGCACAAACTAGAGAGTCAACGATCAAAAGTCCGAACTCGCAGGAGCTCATTAGGTGCAACCAGACACTGGTGAGAGCGATCAAAGAAGCCGTGAACAGGTCACGTGACACGCAGGGACGTCCTGACGGCACATCTGGAGTCGGACACAAATACGAGTTGTGTAATTAAATAGCTCAGGAATAGGAAACAAATCCAAAAACAGTGTCCAAAAGGCGAGCACAAGGGAAGGCAACCTACAAACAGGCTAAACAGTGTCAAAATTTGGCACAAGTAAAAAAAAAAATAAACATGCTAGGATACTCAAACCACAACGTAATTGGCAGCGTTGCATCCAAATTAAATCGTATGGGAAAACAAAGGGTTCAAATAAACAAAAACGGAACAAGAACTAAACCAATTAAACACAGGTGAAACTAATGAACATAATCAAGAATATAAAACATTTGGAAATACACATTACTAGAACTGTGCGACTGAGAATGGGTGGGAACTGAAATGTCAGACATTATGAGAGAGTGTGGCCATCTTGTCTGGAGGCTGAGGTTTCTGGGAACTGGAGTTCAAGGTTGTAGGAGTGTAAAGCACTCCCATCTTTATTAAGCTTTTATCAGATTGTTCACATGCACAAATATGTGCAGATATACACACATGCTGCTGTTATTTTTACATTTTTTTACCAAACAAGTCAACACGTGTACAGCAGATATATTTACATCAGAGTGAAAAAAAGTGAAAAAGTGAACTACTTGCAGAGGAATGTGACCTCTGCATTGAACCCATCTGTGCAGTGAAACACACACCAGTGAACACTAGGGGGCAGTGAACACACTTGCCTGGAGCGGGGGGCAGCCCCAAACCACAGCACCCGGGGAGCAGTTGGTATGGGGTGTAGGTGTCTTGCCCTGGGCGGGGATTACGCCCACAACCTTTCGTTCACAAGACCGGTTCCCTAAGGTACCCTAAGGCTTTTCATCCTCCATGGTTGATGACATGTGGTGCGTCCGATATCGCGTATTTCCATACTGAACAGGACGCGAGAGTGACTAGTGTGTCCGAATGTGCGGTATGCATCAAGCAGTATGTGAAAAGTTCCCGGATGACGTACTGCATCGGGAGACATTTTGCAGTATGTGAACTGAGCACACTGTTCTGTATCCCATAATGCAATTCGAGCAGCGCAGATGTTCGGAACGGAAGAGGAGCAACATAAACGTATTTTTATTTTAATGATTTCTATATTAATAATTTTTTTCTGGAGTAAAAAAAAAACATTCTAAGGTTAAACAAAGTACATTTGGGGATTTAAAAAAAAAAGCGGCCGTGATGTGATGTCATGCGTCACATGACATAGGAAAGATGGCTGGATCTAGTGCGCCCGAGGCTGTGCATACTGGAACTGCGTACTGCTTTAGTGCACATTGATAAAGTGCTCTACCCCTTTCCCCTTACTCTTCCTCCACTCTCATTCTCACCCTCCTCTTCCTCTCTCTGCCACGCCTTCCAGTGCTTCTGTACAAAACGCGGCTCACCTGTGGTCTTTTTATAGCGCCTACTTCCTGATTGACATGGTGACAATCAGCCATTGAGGTGTTTGTCCAGGTGGCCCCGAGAGAGACAGAGAGAGAGAGAGAGAGAGACATGTTCAGTGCGGTTCGTATTGTCGTTATAATTATTACCTCTAGGGGGCACTAAAGCTCTGTGATTAAAAAGTTGACATTTCGGCTAGACTATTAGAATGAACCGAGTCACCTCGCTCTGTGGTGTGCAGTCAGTTATAAAGAAAATGAATTAAAAAGGTCATTGAAATCACTCCAGCGGATCATCAGACGCTCGGGTGTGTAACACAGAGATGAATAACATTCAGAAAGACAGCTATAAGACGTTCGAGATCATGAGATATGTTAATAAAAATATAATAAAGGTTTAATAATGTATGGTTTGGACATGGTGTGGTGTGTGTGAGCGTGTGTACTGTGTGAGCGTGTGTTGGACGTTGTACATCGAGGCACGGGCTTAAGGCACATTTGGGATGGAAAATTACAAATTCTACTTATCTGCCAACTGGATCATATAAGTTCAGCGTGTTATTTATTTTCCCCCCAGAGCTTCATGGTTGGGTTTAAATAGGGTCTTATATGAGCCTTACAAAAGATTGCCTTGCTTGCAGAAATGAGGGGGGAAAAAAATGAAAAAACATCCCTTCTCTGTCCTATGGGTCCAGAGAGGGAGTGGTGTGTGTGTGTGTGTGTGTGTGTGTGTGTGTGTGTGTGTGGGACAGAGAGAGAAAGATTTGTGTGTGTTTGCGTGTTCACGCAGGTTTTTATATCTTTGCGCGGACATAGAAATATCTGATCATTTTGACCTTGTGGGGACATTTGGCTGGACTTTTGGGTCCTCACAAGGATGGCAAAACAGAATTGTATGTGTGTGTGTGTGTGTGTGTGTGTGTGTGTGTGTGTGTGTGTTGGGCAGCAAATGTCCCCAAAGGGTAGGAATATCAGGCAGTATTTGATGTCAGTGGAAGTTTATCACAAGAAAAGCAAGGCAGAACTGTGTGTGTGTGTGTGTGTGTGTGTGTGTGTGTGTGTGTGTGTGGACAGGTTTTAAAATCTTGGTGGAAATCAAACATCCCCGTATGGATAGGTACAGACAGGTTTGTCTGTGTGGGGATGAAAATAAACCAAAAAATATAATTGTGTCAGTGGAAGGTCCTTACAAGGATAGTTAGACGAATACAGTGTGTGTGTGTGTGTGTGTGTGTGTGTGTGTGTGTGTGTGTGTGTGTGTGTGTGCGATATCCCCAGCTCAGTGGAGGAAGCAGGTGTGGCGTGAATGTAAACAGAGCTCTGAGGAATGACTCGCATTGTCCTCATTTCACCTCTCTCAGTCTCTCTCTCTCTCTCAGTATCTCTCTCTCTCTCTCTCTCTCTCTCTCTCTCTCTCTCTCTCTCTCTCTCCGTCTCTCTCTCTCTCTCTCTTGCTCTCTCTCTCTCTCAGTTTCTCTCTCTCTCTCTCTCTCCCTCTCTCTCTCTCTCTCAGTCTCTCGCTCTCTCTCTCCCTCCCTCCCTATCTCCCTCTCTCTTTCTCTCCCCCCCCTCTCTCTCCCTGTCTTAGTATCTCTCTCACTCGTTCTCAGTTTTTCTCTCTATCCCTCCCTCCCTATCTCCCTCTCTCTTTCTCTCTCCCTCCCTCCCCCCTCTCCCTCTGTCCCGCTCTCCCTTTCTCTCTCTCTCTCTCTCTCTCTCACAAAGTGCCTTGCTCTGGAGCTCGCCCAAATCGCATCCCATTACTTTCAGCCACTTAATGCACTGTCAATACCCAGAGGTGGAAAGCATGTAGCATCAGGAGACACAGTGAACAGAACAGTAACATTCAGTAGAAAAAACGCCTGTGCGTGAGTATCAACAGTACACAAGTTTTCCCCACTTGTTTGTGTGTTGGGTTACAGCAGAGTCGGTCTGCACGCTTGCACTCGGATCTTAAACAACTGACTGCTGGATTTTCTCCGGCAGATCGAGTCTACACTGGCGTTTAAAAGTCTGACGCTGTGATTTATTTAAAGCTGGAAATATACATGAAGGTTTGCCATATTGTACAAAGAACACAATCACAATCTCAACAACCACAAAGTCATATGTGGCAGAATTGAGAGTAAAAGTGGGTGGAGCAAACTCTTTTTCCCCATTCAGTCATTAGCCAATCGTCTCTTCATGTATGAGGAAGAGGGTAGATAGCACTTTCATCTAAGTGTTATAACCACTGACACCTTATCTCATTACACTGGAACCTGTCAAGTGGTGACATATATTACACAGCAAGTGAATAGTCAGTACTTTAAGTTGATGTGTTGAAAGCAGGAAAAATTGGCAAGTGGAAGGAAATGAGCCATTTTGACCATTTTTTTAGAACACTTGTAAGTCTTGTAGTTTGTGTTCCCAGTATACAGTGGGTAGTACTTACCAAAAGTGGTCCAAGGAGGGACAATCAGTGAACAGGTGACATGGTCATGCCCCCCCCCCTTCCCCGGCTCACTGATGTGCCTGGGGTGAAGCCTATAAAGCCCAGTCTGGTCTGAACCAGCAGAAGATCCACAGGATCTGTCACCAATGTCTGGGTGCAACAGATACAAAAAAGCACCTTCAGAGGTCTTGTCCATGCCTGGACAAGTCAGAAGTGGTGGTTATAATTTTATGGGCGATTGTCGGAGGAAGCATGTGCTAGACTGGTAGCTGTGGTGCTACCACAAAGGCTATGACATTAATTTGACAATTACTTATAATTACGATTATAAATAAAATGAAATCAGTACAGTAGCAATACAGTGTAAATGGAGACAAGACACAGTGCTGAACACGATCTCGAAATTAGGCGGGAAGGAAAAAATTAGTGGTAACATTAAATATATTATAAATATAAATGCATAATG
>JAOVVF010000048.1:24060746-24074998 GCA_028565595.1 Duopalatinus emarginatus
CATCAATTAAATTCTCTTCAGGTTGTTGTGAAACACACACCGTCGTCTCTGCTATTGTACTGTGACTCTGTACTCTTGTATTTGCCGCGGGGATTTTGTGTGCGGTCATGTGACGGCTCGGCTCCGTTTGATTGGTGAAACGGAGTCAGACGTCGCTAGTGGCTACGTTTGATTGGTGAGACGCAGTCATGTGACAGAGCCTCTGTCGGATGAATGGTGAATTGGACGGATTGATCGATATCGATAAGTAGCGAGTATGTAGCTCAGTCTAACAGAGTAAAAGTAGCTTTTTCTTTACTAATATACTCAAGTAAAAGTAAAAATTACGCGCATTAAAACTACTCTTATAAATACAATTTATCTAAAATGTTACTTAAGTAATTGTAACGGAGTAAACGTAGTGCGTTTCTACCCACCTGTGGTTGTTAACTCTACTAATTTTCGTAACTCTACTGTAACTGTATTAGCTGTATTAATGTAATTCTGTGACACATCAGCGATAACTTCACATGCTAACTCACAATATTAACAACAAATCTCAGATTTTTTCAAATATATATATATATATATACACATGATCCTTTTTTATAACTTTTGGTTTATTTGAACGATTTCAGACATAAAATCACACCACTTCATCTCGGATTGTTATTCAATAAAAGACATTTTTAGTACTTTTCTTAGTCTGGTCATTTGGACAGATGGTTGCGCCACCTGACAGTTTGCTGATTATAGATGCCAAAGCATGAAAGTACATTTATTATAAGAATAAATTGAAAATATATCTAAACTAAAAAGACAATTCGCAATATGTCCCACTATAATGTTTTTGAGTTTTGAAGCCAATTTACTTTCTTTAATATCTGAACAGATAACAAGCACACACACACACACACACACACACACACACACACTGCATACTTTATGCAGTTATTTTTATTAATAAGCTGCCACACACTTAATAAATCTCAGCTTTAATTAATAATAACATTACAACAAAACTCTGTCTGTAGATTTAATGAACCTTACAGGATGGCATTAATTCTTACTTTATGAGTTTTTTGTTTTTTTTTTGACTCTGCATGCATACATGAGAAAACTGGACTGGAGAAAACATGCAGAATCGTTTAAACATAAACCAAAATCCAGATTTATTTATGCCCTAAAAATCTGCTTGTTATAAAACCCGTTATTGCGATTATGGAAAGTTTAAAAATAAAATGTAGAGTATGGAGTTGTGTATATTTGTATAAATCAGTAAATCGGGTCCCGGGTGTATCTCCCGCATGTCTAGATGAGCGTTTCAGTGCTACAGTTCTGTTCCATTGTAAACATGGAGTTGGGATGTAAGGTGATCGTGTAGTTAAAGTGTCGCTGTTTAGAGTCAGTGCCTGAGGGTTGGAAGGCTCTGTTTAGCCTGTAAGAGGAGCTGAGCGTAATAACGGCCATACTCTCGCTTTAAGCCAGTGCTCTCCATCAATACTTGGCTGAAAAAGCCAGGGAGAAAACACACAGCTAGAGTTTCAGTGGAATCCATCTCCTCCAGGCCAAAGTTGAAGCCCTACTGTAAACCTCGAATAGATCCTCTAAATGACCGAGGGCTGATGTCATGCTCTTCTTGTGTGTTTGTTGAGCTGGACGCTGTGGCACCACGGCAGAGCCGCGATTCAGAACTGACGCAGTGCCACTTCAGCCTTCATGTCAGATCGGCTCGTTCAGGTTTTCCGTAACAAGTTACGCATTATGATGGATGAGGGTAGGGTTAAGGGGCTTCATTCTTTTCTTTGTGAGTCGAAAAAATAAAGATAATCATTTATTTGATATTCGCATAAATGTATTTTGAGATGAGATACAATAAGATAATTCTTTATTTGTCCCATGGGGGGAATTTGTGAAGTTGAAGGATTTTGTAAATTAGACAACCATATAAATAAATTACACAGACAAAGAATACAATAAAACAATAGTAAATATAAGATTATATATAAATATTGCACAGTAGTGCAATAAAGAAGAGGCAACGTGTGGAATAAAAGATAAATACATCAAATACAGAAATGAAAAGCTGGTGTAAGTAAGAGCTGCTGTAACATGCTGCTCTTTCACTGAGCTAGAAGTTGTCCTGATGAGAGCATGTTCAGAAGTCCGTGAAAAAATCAACATCATAAAATGTAATACAGCTTGGTGTTTGTTTGATTTTGTGTGAGATCATTAGTTAAAGCACCAGAAATTTAACAGTGATGATTTAAAATTAAATACTATAGCAGGTTACTAAGTGTTTTAAATGTCAATTTTAATGTAATATTTAATATAAGTACATTTTAATACTTTAAAATACTTTAAACTATAACACTAAAATTATTATTATTAGTAGTAGTAGTAGTAGTAGTAGTAGTAGTATGGGCTGGTAAATTTCCAAATCTTTAGCCACATAAAAAGTCTTCCAGACTAGTGAGGGTTATGGAGTAAGGGTAGAGGGTAAAGGTTTAGAAACAGGCATTAGGGTTGGGTTTAGGACTAAGGGTTGGGGGTTAGGTTTAGAGTTGGGCGTTAGGTTTAGAGTTGGGTTTAGGATTGGGGTTGGGGTTAGGTTTAAGGTTGGGTTTAGGATTGGAAGTTGGGGCTTAGAGTTAGGGGTTGGGTTTAGGTTGGAGTTCTGGTTAAAAATTTATGGTTGAAGGTTAGGTTTAGGTTCAGGGTTAGGTTAGTGGTTTATAATTAGGGTTTAAAGGGTTTGGGGTTATGGTTTAGAGTTTGAAGTTGGGAGGTTGGGTTAAAGTTTATTGTTTAGACTGGGGTCAGGTTTAGTTATGATATAAATGCTTGGACCTGCTTGGATCTTATTACTGAAATTGAACAAAATCCATCTGCATTTGTGGACATTTGAGTCAGTATGATTTAATATTTGTTCGAAACATATTTTGACACAAATATTAAAAGACAAAAGTGTCCAGTGTCCAAGTGGTAGATAGACAATAAACAAATAAAATGTTGTGATTTTGTTTAAAATGAATAACAAACTAATCTGAATCTTTAATCTTAATTAAAGAACGACTGTTTGTAGCTACTATAACATTAGTGAGAACCTGGTTTATGACCTTTAAATAGATGGATAGAAACATTATGTTTACTGATAGCTTTAGGACAGAGGAATTTCTGATTTCTCAGATACATGATAAACTGAGAGATAAAATGAGGCCAGAGATGAAATGACAGACATTTGCTAACTTAAGCTAATTTGTCCTGCAGAGCGGATAAAATCGAATGTGTAAAAAAAAATAATCAATGGTAAATTGCTGTAGTTTATGAGAAATAAAACACTTCAGGATGTACAGTTATTGAAAAATAATTAAATTCAGGATCATCATATCATCCTGTTGTTGACTATTTTTCTAAAACATCATGTTTTATTCCATACTTCACTTATCTGGAAGTTTATATTTGTCTACAATCGTGATTTATCTCCACTTCCTGTCCCCCCACCATCATGGAAGTCCCTGGTGCTCATCTTTCTTATCACGCTCGAGCCTGACGGGGGCTGATAGGAGATCAGGGGGTAAATATTGAGGACGTGAGGCCAAGGGAAAGTGTCAGGGTCACAGCACACATGTACATCATTAACACGACTCTGTAATTAGTTCTGTTTCCTGTAGATTATTTACTTTTCCAGCAGAGTGTCGAGCTGCTTTACTTTGCTTCTCCACTCGGATGTTTCCAGACCATGAGACTGATAGATAATTCTTCAGATCTGTAATTATTCTGACTAAACTTATTTTTCTTCACTCGAAGATCTGATAAATAGATATTTTTGATTAAACTTGGACTATAAGGACCTTAAAAGGGTTTTTTAAAGGGTTCTTTTAGAGTGTTTACAGACATGGGTTCTGTTATGGGTCCATTTAAAATCTGTAAGGGTTCTTTTACTCATGTTCTGTTGCAGAAACAGCTGAAGAACCGAAACAGGTTTCAGATTTGTACCAGTTTTTAAAATATCATAATCTAAGATTTCTTCCTCCTGAAATCGGTTTATTTTATTTAAAAGTATTAATTATTTATGTGTATTGTTTTTCCTTGTTTAATTTGTTTTATGTGCCTGTTTGTTTCTGTACTTATTTACTCACTTGTTTGTTTTACTTAATTACAGATTAATTTAGCTTTATTGTTTATTTATAATTGTTTTTCCATTTTTTTTTTTTTTGCATATTTACCTGCTTATTTATTGAACCCATATTTAGGATGTTAATATTATAGGTAACTGGTAATCCTGCTCTTACTTACCAGAGACAGAGTTATTTATAGTTGCTTATTTCAGAGGTTTGCTAATTTAAGGGAACCTGTAAAGAATCCATGTATGGAAGTTTCAGTTTCAGGAAAGTTACCAACTTTTCAGAGGTATTTAAAAAAAAAAAGAAAAAAAAGAAAAGAAAGCTGGAACTAAGGACAAACTAAACAGTGCTTGATTATGCTACAGCTACACAAAATGTGTTTTTCTAGTTTCCAAAGTTTGTTATATAGTTCTATATGGAACTTTTAAGATTCATTTAAAGGGACAAACCATTGGCCTTTTTAACATGTTAGCTGGAACTTTTATTATTATTATTATTATTATTTGTAGCTCTCCTATGTCATATAAAGCTGTAAATAGAAAAAAAAGTAGAAATAGTCATTTAGAATAAAAACCTCACTTTAAAAGAATAACAGAAAAAATTAATTAAAAAATATCAATAACCTTCAACCTATTTAAAGATTAGTAAATAAATGTTAGTAAATTTACAAACCTTTAAGCCAGATATTTTACTGTGTACATTTACTGTGTTCCCCTGGAGAGATTCTCTAAAGGTCAGTGTTTTACAGGTCAAAAATATGTGCATTTATTTATTTATTGTTTTATTGTTACTAACAACTGAACTCAATCATGCAACAAGTAGCAAATTATTTTTGTCCTGATTTTAATTTGTATCACAGACACACAACATCTTAATCAGTTATGTTTTTTTATAAGGAGATGTTTGTTTAATATTTATTAAAGGAGTCTCCAGTTTCAGGGCTCTGTAAGTCTTCAGTACAGAGAACTTTGCAGTAACAAGCTCCGATTTAAAACTTGAAGAGACAGAAAGAGAAAGAGAAAGTCTTGTGAGTGAAAACGTGTTCATAGCTGTTATAATATGAGGCATTCCGTACATAAAAATAGCTTTTATTATGTAAGTGATAAAAGGAACAAACTTGTTTTGTAAATGCTCTCAAAAATCTTTTTATTTAATAGAAATTATTAGATTTATTTTTTTATTATTAATATTTCTTATCTTTTCTCAGTTCCTTTATACACAGGCTTCAAAGCCCAGAGTTTCCCATTTCTCTGCACCATTGTATGAGTAAATTCCTGAATTTGAATGTAAACCCGAGGACCTTTAACCACCCAAAGACCCCTTGAGAACTTTTTTTTTAAAGAATGTAATAACTACACAAACGCAGTGTATTGTCTCTGTTTTCATATCTGGAAACATTCCAGACATTTTCCCAGGAAACTGTCCTTTTATTATCCTGACGTCTGTTATCAGTAGACTTGGCAAATATTTAGCTATAGCATTATTCTTCTACAGACTTTCTTCCGTGAGTGTGTTTTGGATGTTTGGAATTCAGGTGGGTTTTATTAGAGATACAGTTCGGTTGTGGAAAGTCGACTGGAGTTCGGCTTGTCCTTGATTTCCCTTATCGATGGGATTTTTTTCCTCCCGTCACAGTTTTGTTAACGATTCACATCCAGATCAGGAGAAACTTATCATGTAAACGTGTTCCTTTATTCAACAGACGACAAAGTAGAACCATCGTTAGAGGAACTGAGAATAATGCATTTATCCTGGTGGCTTTCTTCCAACATCTCGGACTTCTCCTGAGCAAAGCGTTCTCGGGTTACCGCGTCACCCCCCCCCCCCCCGGTTTTCGGTCTTAAATCTCCTCTTTGAATCATATATCATTTAGAACATCTACGGACATGTTACTGTTAAAGAGGTATTCTTCGCCTGAGTGTTGACTCGGGGACTGCAGCTGTATAAAGCTGCAAAAAAAAAAAACCCACACAGGCCACACAAGCTGTGTGTACAGAGAAGAAAGCAAGTCATCATGCTTTTTTCGTTGGCTTGGCTTGGTTCGTTCTATACTTTTACTGTTACAAGTTACAAGACGCGTCTTGCCATGGAGATTGTTTAAATATTGTCCAACTATTAAGCACACAAAAGTGCTTTGTTAGCTCAGGAAAGCTTCTCGTTGTAATCCAAGCCATTAAGGCTCTTCGGTCGTTTGTTTAAGGCTACAGCACTGGGATGGGTGTCTTATAGCTATAGTCATGTCATACTGAAGGTTCGATTTTTTAACTTATATGGACCAACTGTGAAATAGGCGGTCATGTTTTGTGTCATGTTAATGACTGAAAATGATAAATATGTAGATATGGTTGTAGTTATTTATAATAAATACATTTTAGAAACTGGTTCCTGTACCAGAACAGGTCCTGTATGAGGACCACATGGTTGGTGTTTGAGGACCACATGGTTAGTGTATGAAATTAACCTGCTTCCTGTACAAGGGGAACATGGTTTCTGTACAAGATTAACACAGTTCCTCTATGATATTAACAAGGTTCCAGTATGAATTAACAGTTCCTACATGAGATTAACACAGTTCCTCTAGGAGATTAACATGGTTCCTCTCTGTACGAGATTGGCACGGTTCCTCTATGAGATTAACACAAGTTTGATACAGTTCCTGTACACAGTTCTGTTACGAGATTAACATAGCACCTGTATAAGGACCACATGGTTCCTGTATGACATTAACACAGTTCCTGTACGAGATTTATACGGTTCTATACAAGGTTAACAGATTAATATGTTTTCAGTCTGAGGGTGACATGTTCCAGTACATGATTTATACGGTTCCTGTACAAGCCTAACACAGTTTATGTATAAGATTAACATGGCTCCTGTACAATGATCACATGGTTTAACACAATTCCTGTATGAAGGTAACACAGTTCCTGTACCAGGACCAGCAGATTAATTAAACTCATTATTGCAACAAGTAACAAATTAAGAATTTTTTTTGTTTGTTTTATTTTTATTTTTCGGCTTTAACTGGGCAGTAACTATAAATGGATAAAAAGTATGATGTGGTTTGTGATTGGTCTGAAATATTGTAACACTGTCTTAGTTATTTTTTAATATAAGGTCAAATTAATTCTACAGCCAAAAACAACAAAACTGCAAACTGTACTTTTTATCCATTTATAGTTACATTTAATACTGTTGAATGTCTGTAAAAGAAGTTAAGATCTGCTACACAAGTCCCTGTATACACTGTTACTTTAGCATGTAATATTGCATGTAATAATTGTAATATTCATGTGACTTTGTTTTCTGACCAATCAGAATCTAGTAATATTCAGCACTGTGATATAAGATTGTGAATTAAATTAAAGCATTAAAGCACTCTTTAGCTATTTAACTATTCAAACCAGCACAAAGGCTGAAGCACTGTAGCTTTCGTTAGGCCGGTGTTTTCATAGCTGCTACGCCATTCATCATCCGTCTTTGTGATCTGACATAAGAATTATAAACCGCTCAGCACGGTTCAGTGCAAAAAGTTTGCATCCCCTCAGATCAAAACAAGGACAACGAAGACATGTACGTGCAGGCAGGTTCATTTATTCGATTTCACAGACGATCTATCACCATGACAAGAATCAAGAAAAATCAAGCTATCAATAGAAACGTCTCCACTGTCCTTTATGTCTGTAATGGAAGTGTTGTTTAAATAGCGTGTATGTGCATCCTTCACCTAACAGCCTTAACCGAAATCTTACTAGGCCTCAGGGGTACTCGTAGGCTTGTAGTCGAGGCAGCCTTTGGCTTGTGGTTAACAAACCCACCTTGGAACCGGAAGGTCCCAGGTTCGAGCCCTGCAACTGACTAATATGCCCTTGAGCAAGGCACCTAACCCCAAAGCGCATGCCCACTGCTCTGGGCATGTGTGCTCACTGCCCCCTAGTGTTCACTAAATAGACAGATCCAACTTTATTGTCATTGCTCAGTACAAGTACAAGGCAACGAAATGCAGTTACTGTCTACCAGATATGCAAATATTATCAATGTACAGAGTCATAAAGTGCAAATATAAAGGAAATGTGGATACTAGTGTGTATGTTTGTGTTTCACTGCACTGATGGGTTAAATGAGGTGAATCCCACTACACAGTGGTTAGAAGATTAACTCACTCAGCCCATCGCTGGACCTCTGAGAAGCTTTGATTCTTTCAGCTACAACCACATTTTATTCCTTTTACTTCTATTTCTGCAGCTAAATAATAAAACAGATGCACGTTGGCAGTTAGAGGTGGAGGTGAAAACAAGTAAGTGTAAGAATGAACCAGTGACAGGGTCATGGAAGTCCAGGACACGCTGGTGTAAAGGCTAGGTTATCCGGTCTGATCCAGTAGCAGAGCCGTAGAAGGAGCTGATGTTAATGTACTGATGTCGTATATACCACAGAACACATTCAATGGTCTTATGGAGTCCATGTCTCGGATAAGGCAGAGCTGTTTCGGCAGGTGGTTTTAATGTTGTGGCTGATCGATATACATCGATTAGTTGCATCATGTGAATTAGTTATTAAATGAATTAAAGTCGGTTGTTTTGGATATCATTAAATCTGACAGTCGGCCTTTGAAACGCAGCCATTCTTAAAAACGCAGCTTGGTTTTTTAAAACCCGATCACGTTCCGTCTGAACGGGTCGTGATGCTTTGTTATAGTTCTTCAGGCTTCTTCTCTGCATCTGCTTTCTGCCTAATCTACTGATGGCTCTATAAATAATGCATGGTATGGACTCAACCCTGGATCCGCAGGAAAATTACAACTGCTCTTGGCTTTACGGCTCTTTCTGAGTCACACATTGGGCCAAATCCTGAAGGACATATTTAACGCCTGTCAGCAAAGTCAAAAACACTGCGTTATGCTTAAACCATTATGTGTTGTTATGTCTATGACATCAGAGTTAAAGTCCTGTCTCGTGTGCTCAAAGTCATTACTGCTCTACTCAGCCTTATAGCTGCCTTATTAACGTGCTCTCGTCTGGAGCAATGTAAAGCCAAACCACAGGTTTAATGGACATTTTTACATTATAAAAAAGTATATTTTTGTCTTGTAACTCAGTTGTATACTTAAAACACTGCAGTAAAAAGTAATTTGTCTGTTTATTTTACAAAGCCAATTTGTTGTGGTGTTTATACATTGTTATGAATTCGTAAATAAATACAGACCTCGCTGACTGGATTACCAATTGGGCAAATATTTTGTTTAGTACTTGGAAAGATTTAAAAATTTAATCATTAAAAAATTGTAAAATCTCATAATCTCATAATCCTTAATAAATACATAAGTGAGTAAGTAAGTTATTAAATAAATAAATAAATAAATAAAGCAACAAGTGGCGTTCTGTCAAAGCACCCTTCCCAAAGTCACCAGTTCTTGTCACTAAATAACAAAATTACAGAATTCTGTTTAAGTTTCAAGATAGTATCTTAGTGCTAACTCTGTGAAATGTCTGTATCAAGATTGGCAGGGAATTTCAGCCTGATCTAACATACAGTTCCCGAGAAACAGCTGTTTGAACTTTAGATCGGCAAATGACAACAGCCTAACCTTGGAAGAACTTTTCAGAATCTTATCCTGAACATGAGCTACGTTTTCTTTTATGTGAACACATGCGAATAATCATAAATTATTGCTGTTTATTAGATTACTATACGCTGACAAAACTGTTTTCAATTCACATTTTTTTTATAAGTACTGAGATTACAGCCTTGATATACTTAACATTTATTGAAAAATACTTAATATACCTACTTTAGTCTGAATCAGTTTCTGAAATAAAAACAATAATAATTAAAAACAAACAAACCACTGAAACTCAGAGCTTGGGTTCTTAGAACATCCTACATACATCTGCTATTCTTCACATTCTATTCTTCCTATTCTGTTTAATTTATTAATTTTTTATAATTGAAAATAGTGTCATTTAAAAAATATTCATGAATAATTTATTCCTTTAGATTCTCACTTTTCAGGTGAAAGATACAAGCTAAAAATGTTAAATATAAAACTCTCAGGAATACCGCAACAGCCACAGGAATATGCAATGATACCCACTGGCTATCTTTGTTTTTCTTTGTTTTTGGTGTTCTAATGAACCTTCTAATGGATATTTTTAACCATATATTTTACCATGTTCTTTATCATCCTGAACAAAAATGTTGTAGTTACTTCTAAATGTAGTGTTAAATTGGTTAATAAATCAATGAATCCTTAGGAAACCAAACATATTTCTTCTATGGCATTGCACCATTTCTATTTCGTATTTCACATTACGTAAGAATGTTTTATTGTAATATTTGTAATATTTAAAGTTTTTCATTTTGAGCTTAATTAAATATTTATCCAAATCCAAAGTAGCAAAAATGAGGTATTTTTATGTTGGATTTTGTTCAGTTTTATACAAGTCATAAGACAAGGTATTAACTTCAAATTTAACCCTTGACCCTAAAAACCTAAGAATTTTAACTCATCCTACATCAGATTGATTTTAACTGCAGTGGGCAAGAGTAAGTTTATTTTTGTTTTCACAGCCCATAAACTTGATTGGACAAACAATTGTATAATTTTAAACAAACAAGCTGTACGACACACATATGAACAACGTGATGCAAAAACTGATGAGTAAAAATTCATAAGCTGACATAAAATAGCAGCATACTTTATATGGATGTATTAACTTCTGTAACCTTTTTATATGAGTTAAGTTGTGTGTAATAACTTTAATGAGTCCATTTTTGTCTATAAATTGTTTAGGAAGAGTGTTGATGTGCTGAGTTGATAAAATAACTGTTAAATTCTGTGTAATTAAAATGATATCCTATGATAACTGTATTATATATTAATCTACAGTGACTACAAGTAATGACATGCAGTCTCCAAGCAACTTTTGCACATTCCACCTCCAGTGGCCAGTGCTTAGAGCACTAAAAACATTATATATTTTTAACCAACATGAGTGACGGCATATAGATGATTGACATAAGATTTCAGCTAAGAATTAATAAAAAACAGTTATTCAAACTTAGCCCAGCCACCTATAAATTACTACATCCCAAACATTTACAGTCTCATCCCGAACATACATTATAACATTATAACTTTCATTTAAATCCATAAACTAAGTAGATTCCTACAGGTATTGACTGACATTTTTGTTTATAAATCTCAGAAAGTTGTTAATCATTATTGAAGTTTAGGCTATACTGAATATTTTGGCACCTACGCTTTAATAACTGACTCTATTACAGGTGTCACTGTAATGGGATAATAATTTTTATTCAATTCACCTGTCAGTGGGTTTGTGGTTGTAATGGTATGGCTGATTGATTTAATTACATAAACAGATAGCATAACAGATATAATATAATAAACAAATATAATAAACAGATACCATAACAGTGACAAAACCAACAACATTACTATTCTTTTATTGTAACTAGTGAATTATATTTGTTATATTAACCTTAGAATGATGTAACCCTGCGTGGTGTTTTGTGGGGTCCAAGCTTTTTTACATGTATCTAAACTAATACATGTAACTGTCCCAAGATACCACAAAACAATATCTTGTTTATGTTGTATTTTTTCTTATATGTGATATAAATTAGATCCTGTATTGACTGTATTATAATGTTAGATCAAAGGAAGCTCATTTTACACTAGCACATATAAAAGCTAATACTACAAATATGAATATGAATTTAAAAATCAGTATTATGCCCTGTAATCTGAATTTCTCCTTTATTTCATCAATTATCTACACAGGTTTGATCTATACAGCAAAATACAATAAGTGTATAATTGCGACATACACTCAGACTTTATATCAGTGCATGTGAGTGAGTTTGTATTTCTGTAGCATGCAGTAGAAACTGAGACAGATGGCGGCTGGCTGCTGTTTCTAGGCTACACACAAGCATTGCGCTCGCATGTCTGGCCATCCTTATCACAGTGTGTGTGTGTGTGTGTGTGTGTGTGTGTGTGTGTGTGTGTGTGTGTGTGTGTGTGTGTGCTTCATTTGCCTCCGAGGCTGTCTGAACCGAACGTCAAAACTGCCCAAATCAAACAGTTGCTTGTTTACATGGCTTGATTTATATATTTATGACAGGATATTAATGCTAAAAGGTTTTGGCATTGTGAATAATAATGTGTAATTTATTTATACATTTAAAATAGTACATCGATGCATTAGCTATAAGATTTGCAGTGGGGATATATATCGAGAGACTTTAATCTGTTTAAAAAGGACATAAACGCCAGATTTCTTATAGCTTTCACTTCATAGCTTAGAAATTGTATTAAAGATGTGATTATTACATTATTAGATTTTTATGTGCATTGTATCAAAAGCTGCATTTTAAAATCAGGTGGATTTATTCAGTGTTTTTTTTTCAGGAAGTCTGTTTAAGTCTCAGTTAAAATTCCAGCTTTTTTTTTTCTAAACTGTCCTGGATTTTGCATGGCAACAGGGTAAAGACAGAACGAAGGGGGGATGACTACGGTTTTAGACAACTAACAATTTTATTTAAAATAATACTAGCAAGATTCAATATTTAGAAAAAAGAACAACTAAATATACATTAGTTACTTAAAATTGTGTCTAATTATATAATTAATTATATTTATATTTATAATAATAATTCTTACATTTTTTATGATCTTTTATCTGGTAAGCAGATGTTTAAATGCAAATAATCAATGTTTAACTTGAACTATGTTTAAATAACCTAAGTTCATGTTAAAATTTGAAAAGAAATAAATAGGAGACTTGATGATACCTACAGTAGAGTTTTAGGTAAACATGCCATTTTAATACTGAGAACAAAAGAAAATTAGAAAATATAAGTGCTGTATTTATTAAGTTACTAAAGTGAACAGAAGTGTCAATAATTATAATTTAATTTAAATATAAATGTAATATATATCAGACTAATATGACAAACATCGGTGTACAGAAATAAAAAGGAAAAGTGCTAAAAAAAAGTGCAATGCATTGAAGAGATTGAAGGTGAGAGTGAGTGAGTGAGAGAGAGAGAGAGAGAGAGAGAGAGAGAGAGAGAGAGAGAGTGAGAGAGAGACAGAGTTGGCCTCTCACATGAGCTTGATTAAAAAAAATGCTTGCTAAGCTATCCATTTCACACATACCCAGAGAGAAGGTTCGATATTCACCCGATCGATGATAGAATGGGTGCTCTGGCCAAATCCTTTTCAAACAGGCGTCTCTGTCGTCTCCTCGCTTCATTCTCCTCTAAGCGAAGGGACTTTCTACATCAAGGCTGGACCATGCAGACATGTCTAGACCGCTAGACCGGAGATGACCGGCGACTTTGGCCTTTGCAGAGGCGAAAGGCGAGCTGGGTCAGGAGGAAGAAAGTGAGGCGTGCCCTTTTTTCAGTCAGGGAACGACCCACGGGTGCAGAGAGGTAAGGAGGGCAGGGGCAGCGCACTACTGCTTCCATGGTTACTCACAAAATATGAGGCTGCTGCTATTGAGGACGTTTTGTTCTCATGCTCTCAGCCGGCCCATGAGCTCGGAAGAAAAACATGCATGAGGTTATATCATATCAGCTAAAAGAAGAACAAACAATGGTAGCGGTATGGTGGGGGAAGCCCAATAAATAACTATAAATTAATGAATCGTATTTTAAGCTAATCAGTCTGTTTTATCCAGAGATTCTTCAGGAATGTCACGACTTACAGAGAATAATGGAATAGACTCGAACAAAAGACACTTTCTGGTGTCCTAATGTACCTTGTGGACATTTTTAACCATATATTTTACCGTGTTCTATATCATCCTGAAGAAAAATGTTGTACTTACTTCTAAATGTAGTCTTAAATTGGTTAATCAATCAATGAATCCTTAGGAAACCAAACATATTTCTTCTATGGCATTGCACCGTTTCTATTTGTTGCACTTTTACCTCACATTAGAATGTTTCATTGTAATATTTGTAATATTTAAAGTTTTTCATTTTAAACTGGGTTTTTCATTTTAAACTAAAAGTAGCAAAAATGATGAATTTTTATGTTGGATTTTGTTCAGTTTTATACAAGTCATAAGACAAGGTATTAACTTCAAATTTAACCCTTGACCCTAAAAACCT
>JAOVVF010000048.1:24095338-24112914 GCA_028565595.1 Duopalatinus emarginatus
GCACGACAAGCCTCAACATGAACTACGGGTGAATCGCAGGGCCAAATTAGAATTTGCGTTAATGTCACAATTTTTTTAATCGCGATAATTTAAGATCGCGTTAATGCGTTATTATCACGTTAACTTCAACAGCCCTAATATATATATATATATATATATATATATATATATACAGAGAGAGAAAGAGAGCGTTACTGTTATAAAATATACATAAAATAATTTAGTTCTGTTACATATATTTTCCCTCACTGCCTCTGTTTATTCTCTCTTTTTACACAATAAGACCGACTATCCAGAGCTTTGTTGGTTTGCTTGTTTTTGTTTGTTTGTTTGTTTGTTTTCTCCCACATGTCCTGGTTATAGTTTTCCTTCTGTAATATCATTCTTTTTTTTTTTCTTCACACGTCTCCGCCTGCTCTGTGTTTATCCTTTAATCACTTCGTCTATTCATACACTGCAGTGTGTGTTTGGTTGCGAAGTCTTTCCAGTGATAACATGTTAGAATGTGAATATATTAATATATATTTCTGACCAATCAGAATTAAGAATTTTCCAGCACTGTGGTATGAAATAACATTCTGGCTCACTGGCTACGACTGTGACTGTGAGTGTGGACCAGTGTTCAGAATCTGGCTAGACAGCGGCAGCTCATTTGCATAATTAAATAAGACTCGGACACACACACACACACACACACACACACACACACACACACACACACACTATTCTTGTCGGGACCTTCCGCTGACATAACTGTCAGGGCTAATTAATGGTCTGATGAAATCTAAACGTAACCTCAACCTCAGTCATGAAAAGACAACTTTTTGTTGCTTTTGTTTGTTGGTTGGTTGAGTGGGTAAAAACACTGACAATGACAATAACAACGGGGGAGCGGCTAAATGTCCCAACAAGGTCAAAATGATTAGATATTCATACATTATGGGGGTTTTTGCTCCCCACCAACACACACACACACACACGCACACGCACACACACACACACACACACACAAGCCAGTATATAATTCAATATATACACCAATCAAATAAAACCACCAAAACCGTCTGTTATACTGGAACCTGTCAACATAAACTAAGCAGCAAGTGAACATTCGGTTCTTAAAGCTAAAGTGAGCCAAGAACCAAATCATGGCGTCTAGACGACCGGGTCAGAGCATCTCTGAAACAGCAGGTCTTGTAGGGTGTGTCTCTGTATACAGTGGTTAATACCTACCAAAAACTGGTCCAATAAAGGACAACCAGTGAATCATTCTGCTCCCAAGACTCATGGTCAAGGTTGGACTGTCTGGTCCGATCCCTGTAGCAGATCCACAGGATGAAGGATCTGGCGGTAACGTAATGGTGCCAGATACCACAGAACACCGTCAGAAGTCTTCTAGAGCCCAGGCCGTGATGAGTCAGGCTTTTAATACATTTTTTTTTAATACATAGTGTGACTTAAAAATCAGCACACGAGATTCAGCTATCGATAGAGAACTGTTTAAGAAAACACACTTAATTACATTTTTTTTCCCCCCCAAAGCTGTTCAAGGCCAAGTAGTGATGGAAAAGTGACAGAGCAATACGCCCGAGGGGTGAAAAGAGCCGTAGACCTGAAATCTACATGATGCGATGAAGCGTTAATGTATAAAGACGAGGGCAGAGATTCTCAGACATGGAGGCAGGAGCGGTAATAGAGTTGATTCATTACAGCAACCAGTTTAACTCTGGTATTGATTTCATTTGCTTTAATATTCCCTTTGGCCCTGTGAAGACTTCAGCATGTGTGTGTGTGTGTGTGTGTGTGTGTGTGTGTGTGTGTGTGTGTGTGTGTGTGTGGGGTCTTGAGGAAAATGAACTTGGACTTGAGTTATGTCACATTGTGGAAATTATACACTGACATTTAAAGGACTGTATACGCTGAATACCTCAAGGATACGTGAAATGGAGGACTGATCGAATCCTATTATATAATGACGAGCTGAATGAACTCTGACGCTTAAAGAGCGAGTTTCACACTCACTCCATATCGTGGTCTGTTCACTGAATACGTAAAGGCAAAAAGTGGTCAAACAAAACATTAACAGATATACATTTTGTTATACTTTAGTAGCTGAAGTGAAAGTGAAAGTGAACTATTTGCCTACTGTGCTTGCACACAGTGGAATGTGACCTCCGCATTTGACCCATCCCGTGCAGTGAAACACACACACACACACCAACAATCACTAGGGGGCAGTGAACACACTTGCCCGGAGTGGGGGGCAGCCCCAAACCATTGCGCCCGGGGAGCAGTTGGGGGAGATCGAACCCACGACCTTCCGGTCACAAGACCGGTTCCCTAATCACTAGGTCATGACTGCCTATATTTAAAACCATGAAAAATCCAGAAAATAAGTTCACCTATCACTCACAATAGATGATCAATACCATACTCGTAGGGTTGGTGTAGTACAGTGGTAACATCATTGGGTTTCCATGTGAGAGACCTGGATTTGAATCCCGATCTGGGCAGCCAGTCTGTGCTACACCAATAAGGGTCCTTGGGCAAGACTCCTGGTTGGTGTGGTACAGTGGTAACATCTTTGGGCTCCCTGGGTTCAATTCCTGATCTGGGCAGCCAGTCTGTGCTACACCAATAAGGGTCATTGGGCCAATAAGGGTCATTGGGCATGACTCCTAACACTACATTACTACCTGTAATACCAGTAACCTTGTAAGTCGCTCTGGACAAGAGCATCTGCCAAATGCCGTAAGTGTAAGTGTAAGTGTAATGTCTGACCCCTAAAGTCCACCTTTGCTTGACTAGTGTTATCTCTCGGTTCTGTGCTCCAAGTGCAGTAACCCAGGACCACTTAAAGAGGAGAGCTCGGGCGCGGTTTAGTTTAATCTAAACCGTCTTGTGATCGTTACCCATTCCCAATCACAAAACTTGAAAACATCAATTACGCGACTGTGCCATTAAACAAAACCCTCTGTTTACGTCCAGCACAAGTAAAATCCTTCCATTACACTATGAATAAATATATAAGGTATATGAAGGAGATAGCTGAACAAGCGCTCCTTTCTCAGTGTTACTCTCAATGTGAGCTCAGGTCAGTGGGGAAGTAAAGATCAGAGTGCTCAGGCATGATACGAGGCAACCTGGCATACACTGACGTGCCAGAGGACCTGGTACCAGACTTCCTCCAGAATTCTGTTGTATTCCGAGGTGTCAGATTTCTGTGTTCAACAACACGTTGCATGACGTCCCAGATGTGTTGAGATCTGGTGACTTACGTGTCAGATGAGTGTTCCTCTACCCATAATCTGGTGTCTGTAGACGTGTGTGGTGACACATTGACCTGTTAGAAGGGTTTCTACCTGTCAGAGACGTCTGTAGATGTACCAGGGAGTCCTGTGGAATGCCAGCTAAACGATTAATAATAAATGAATAAAAAATAAATTGTATGCAGTTGTACATTTGTGTTTACTGATCCAAAAGACGCCGATCATCCGAGCGATTAAAGTAACATATAAACGGTTGATGGTGCCGTCGTGCAAAGCTCGGAAAGAAACTTACAAGAATTCAGGAGATGCTAATGCTTATGTCAAATGCTAATGTATACTAGTGTTAGCATGGTCTAGGTAGATACACCACCACCATACATGACCTCCGTTTCTCGCTTCTTTTTTTAGAGGTGATAACACAGGCAAGTAACAATGTTCTGAATGTTCCATGGAGAAGAATCTATCCATCCATCCATTTCCCTCCTTATAGTTGGTTTTATTCCTGGTTTATTCGATTAAAGTGTCAAACACAATAAATACAAAGGAATCTAAGTTCCCAACATGTGATCATCGAGAGTCAGAAAACGTTTTATTTTTTTTTTTACAAATTAAAAAAATATGGCGTAAAAGACTGTCGTTTAGCCCCGCCCTTGATAAGCCCCGCCCTTGTTTAGCCATGCTGTTCAGAAACTGTCGTAGTCCTCGCACGTGTGACGTATGTGGTGGACAACGACACTAGTCAATGAACTCACGGTGATGCAAAAAGTCCCCCCGAACCCCCACCCCCCCACTGTCACTGCAGATTCATCCTTATCATCACATTCAGAAATATCATCAGAATCTGAAGATCCAGCACTGAGGAAGTCCCAGTCCAAGTCAGTCATAATGGTGGTTTACCGCGACGTCGTTCACTGTCGTCCACCAGTGATGTCATCACACAGCGTCAGGAATTTTTACAGTGAGCTCAGGTTTTTCTGTCAATTTAATCAAAATGGTCAATTTTAAAGCAAGTTAGGCTGCTAGTTTTATTTCAATTCATGTCTTTATCTAAATCAATGTGAAATCACCAGGGGGTCCATTATGTGGTGCTTCGTCTTTAATAACGGCCTCAACTGGATGATTCTGAGATAAAAAACAAAAATAAACCTCGAATAGTTTCATCCACTTTCAACAGCAGTGTTGGATTCTGATTGGTCAAAACTAAACATATCTGCTAGACAGACAGACAGACAGGCAGACAGACAGTATGTAGACTGAAAGCGAGCAGTTCTTAGGTCACTCCAGTGGGTGTGTTTAGTTTTATCAATCACTGTAATACAATAAATATGTTATTAAATGGACAATCTGTGATTTGTTGCTGCTATTATAGAAAATTATTGCACGCTTTCTGACCAATCAGACTGAAGAATTCAACACTGCTTTTGTATAAGTGAATGAAACTATTCCGGCGGAAAAAATATGGATTTTTGTTCTTTCTAATATCAGAATGATTCCGATATTTATCAAAGAGCCCAGAATAAAACCAACTATAACTGAATGCCAAACCTTATAACAGATTAATATGTATGTTATGAGATTAGACAAAATTGTAATTAGGCTTCATAATTAAACCTGGAAATCATTTCTTGTCGTTTATCATTTCTTGTCGTTCGGCTCTGGAGGTCGAGGAAAACCTGCAGCGTATATACGCTAAGACAGGACTTTGTTTCAGTCTGCATGATAAATCTGTTTAAAAACCCAAGAAGGTGTGTTAGAGCTTATGAAACAGATGCTCTTGGCTTTTTTATGCGACGCATGCCTGTGTTTGAGAAGCAGCTCGTGTCTCGCCGGCGCTCTGCAACCTCCAGACGCTGCAGGACAGGGTGACGGATGGCTCGCACCAGCCAATAGCTGCAGCCGAAGGGGTGGGAACTACCTGCTCAGTCCACCCGTCTACGCCACCCCTCCTCCTCTACTCCCCCCCCCCCCAACAGATCATCAGACCAGCCTGTGTCTGATTCAGCAACCAGCTCCAGCTCCAGCGTTCACCTCCAAACCCGAGTCCCTGCAAGACGGATGCGCCGGCGATGACGACAGCGGCGTCTCGTAAAACCGGTCGGGAATCCTGAGGTAAATTGATGATACGTTGACGATAATCTGGTCATTGGGTCCAGAGCCACCATGCTCAGTCTCGGGGGAGTATGGACCATAAGACTGCGGGGGCCAGAGGGTAAAGGGGGAGGAGCTGCAGAGGTGATGAGAATAGCATCACTTTTGTTTTGGCTGGATCGCCGTTACAGATGGGAATGATTTCTGTTAAGCATAATTGAGCGTATTAAGGCGTGCTGGTGGAATAGCTTTGGGGGGAAGGTGTGTGCGTGTGGTGTTGGGGGGTGGGCGGGTTTTGGGGTAGTTATGGGGGTTGACGCTTAAATCTGAGCAGCTGTTTACCACATCTGTTTGTACTACCTTGTCTGATCGGTTGTCACCCGCATTGACGACTCGAGACGCGGAGTCTCGGAGACTTCGTATTGATTTCCGCAAAAAGAAAAAGCGTGAGCGAGTGATGATCCAGCGTCCTCGTTCACCCTTGACGGTTCGACGACGGACACGACATCACGTCATGTGACTTCGAGCTCGTGGTGGATGTGACCAGACCAGGGTTAGAGGGCAGGACGAATTATAAGAGGACAAAAGGCGAAGGACTGGCCGTCTGGAGGAGAATGAGACAGCAAAGAAGGGGTGGGGGGTGATGGTGGGGTGATGGGGAGGCTCTAGCTGCAGACCTTTAACTGCAGAGAGATGTTTGACATCATCGTTGGAATTGGAAAACGTGTCTAGATCCAGCTGTTCGTATTTTTTCCGTTTTGTTTCTTCCATTCGGTGCGGTACATCTCAACGGGTACTAGCCTAGCGCTAAGTCTGGAAAAGATACGATTCTCTCTTTCCTTTTCTTTTTCCTTCCATCTCTTCCTTTCTCTTTACACAGGAGCGAGTGCGGCAGACGGAGACCAGGCGGAGACTCCTGGCTCGGTAGACGGCGGAGGAACGCGTATCGGCTCACGTCTGCCTTTCTCCTGTTCCCTGAGACCCTAACTCGTGAGGTGTTTCTCAAAAAAATCACGGGTCAAGGACTTGGGGCTCGGGTGGAAGGCTTCAGCGACACCGAGCAGAAACCGCATGCGAAACATATTCGATCAGACGTTTATAAGATTTACTGTCTGTCTGTTAAGCAGCACCACGTCAGTTATCGATGCATCTCCAGCTTCTTTGAATAATCTCAGGAGTTCAACGAGAAGAACGTGAATTCTGGTGCTCAGCAGACGGGTTTACCGAGGGTGCGATCGCCGCCGTTCAGACCTCATACAGGCGATGTAGGTTCGGTAACCGGAGATGGATCTTGTGACTGTTTCACGAGCAAGTCTAATGCGGCATGGAGTGTGTTAAAAGAAGAATTTACAGGAATGTAATATGAATGTAATACAGATGATTCACTGCCAGACATTTGGTTCTTATTAAAGTGAACTGAAAAGAACATGTGGACAACACAGGAGAGGATTTAAAGCTCAGAGAGTTTACATAAACATTATAATAACTGAGCTGCCCTGATTACTACACTTATTACTACACTTATTACTACAGCTATTACTCAAAATTACTACTACAGCTATTACATTTACTACTGCACTTACTAATAAAGATACTACTATAGTTATTACTACACTTATTACTACAGCTAGGGCTACAGTTATTACTGGAGGTATTACTCATAGACTGGCCTGATAGGTATCTATCTATCTGTCTATCTGTCTGTCTGTCTATCTGTCTGTCTGTCTATCTGTCTGTCTGTCTGTCTGTCAGTCTGTCAGCTATTATTCCAATTACAACTACAGCTATTACATTTACTACTACAGTTACTACTACGGTTATTACTACAGTTATTACTACAGTTATTACTACGGTTATTACTACAGTTATTACTACGGTTATTACTACAGTTATTACTACAGTTATTACTACGGTTATTACTACAGTTATTACTACGGTTATTACTACGGTTATTACTACGGTTATTACTACAGTTATTACTACGGTTATTACTACGGTTATTACTACGGTTATTACTACGGTTATTACTATGGTTATTACTACGGTTATTACTCAGACTGGCCTCACAGGTATAGAATTATAATAGAGTCTCTCTCTCTCTCTCTTTCTCTCTCTCTCTCTCTCTATCTATCTATCTACCGGTCTGTCTGTCTGTCTGTCTGTCAGCTATTATTCCAATTATTACTACAGCTATTACATTTACTACTGAAGTTACTACTAGAGCTACTACTACAGTTATTACTACAGTTATTACTACAGTTATTACTGGAAGCATTACTCATAGACTAGCCTCACAGGTATAGAATTATAATAGAGTCAAGTCTCTCTCTCTCTCTCTCTCTCTCTCTCTCTCTCTCTCTCTCTATCTATCTATCTATCTGTCTGTCTGTCAGTCAGTCTGTCTGTCCAACTCAGACAGTTTACAGAAACATTATAAAACTGAGCTGCTCTGATTAATACACTTACTACTGCAGTTATTACTACACCTTTACTACCACTATTACTAATGTTGTAATAATGACTACACTTATTACTAGAGGTATTTACACACAGACTGGGCTCTCAAGTATAGAATTATGATATAATCAAGTGGCTCTGTCTGTCTATCTATTTTCTCCATCCATCCATCCATCCACCCATCCATCCATCCATCTATCCATCCATCCATCCACCTATATAAAAATTGTCTATCTTTCTGTCTTATCTATCTGAATAAAAGTTAAAATTATCTATCTATCTATCTGTCTGTCTGTCTGTCTGTCTGTCAATCTAATCTGAAATTAGAAATATCAATCCATCTTTCTACCCATTTGTTTATCTGTCTGTCTATGTGAAAGTTAAATCCCTCCATCTGTATTCAATCTTTAGAGAAAAAAGTTATCTGTAGAATAATCTAGAACGGCGAAAAGCCATTTGCTTGTTCGCCTGGATAAAATCAATCTTATTTTCAGAAATCACTTTAATAAAGAACCCAAACCCAGCTGGAGATCCACTGAATGAACCCCCCAAACCCCCCACCTCCACCCCCCAGATTTATACCTGCTTAAACTTTTGTAGATTTAGTATCAGGCCTGATTGTCGAGACTGAACGTTACGTGTCTGTGAATATCTGAGTGTAAAGGAATAATGACTTGTTTATTTTATGAGTCCTGCTGTTTTAAATCTGACATCTGATTTATTGCCTGTAGATGAAATATAAAGATGTCTATGTTTATCTGTGTAAATGAAGGAATTAAAGCATAACCATTCCTCAGGCTTTGGTTCTGTTTGTTCTTTCACTCCGAGTGTATTCAGTTAACACCTCGACCCCTGGACCTCGTCTTGTCCAAGTTGTCCTTTAAAAGCTCTTTTAAAAAAATAAAGTGGGGGAAAAATCCTCTAACCATTAGCATCTCATTAGGTGCTGCATTGTGTCTTATTCATTTATTAAAGTTCACGCTAAACTCTGTCGTGTTCCAGCTAACGGTATGCAGCAGACAGCACCAGAGCAGAGATACGCATCCGGATTGAATACCAAGCAGCCGAGTGGAGTCTGGATCCGCTCGGCTCAGGGGGACATAAACGATCCCAGATCTGTCTGCTCCTGCACTGACAAATGCACTGAACACACTGAACGCAACGAGCTTTATGCATGGTTACTTCCTGGTTTTAAACAAGGTTTAAACAGGGTGTTTCCGGTGAGCTCTCAAGTATTTTATACTCACTGCCTCTACGATCGATAATGTTTACCACCTGATTCAGTCAAACTCAACGACTGTGAAAAACCGTTCACTGAAGCGAAAGAAAATCTGGCACAGACTTTGAGTTATACAGTCTGATGGTGGATCCATAACAGTGTGGGGTTTGTTAAGCCGGCGTTCCATGGGACCCCTGGTACATCTACAAACATCTCTGACAGGTGAACACTGATGTCTGATGAGTTACACCAGTTTATGTCCTGTATTTATTCTGACGGGTTTGACCTCTTCCACCAGGACAATGCACCACCACACACATCCAGAGACATGTGGTACAGTGGTAACATCATTGGCTCCCATGTGAGAGACCTGGGTTTGATTCCTGGTCTGGGCAGCCAGTCAGTGCTACACCAATAAGGGTCCTAACACTACGTTGGCCTTCCTGTAATATCAGTAACCTTGTAAGTGGCTCTGGATAACAGCGTCTGCCAAATGCTGTAAATGTAAATGTTATCAAACACATCTGGGACGCCATGCAATGTGCTGTACCTCACTTGTATACAACAGAATTGGACCATTGGACCAATTGGACTATAGACCATCCTGCAGGAAGTCTGGTCTTCATTGCCTTCATTTCTGCAGGCTTGTGGAGTCCATGCCCCATGGGGTTCCTACCAAGTAATAGACTGGTGTACCAGTTTTTCTACTTCAGTGTATATATCCAGTTGTATCCAGTGCCGATTTTGTTAGCCAAAAGTTTGTAAATGTTGGCATTTTATAAGCTACTAACTAGCTGGCTAACATAGTCTAAATGCTAATGATAGCATATCATCAGTGAGCTAGAATTTATGATGAATGTATATATATTTACATTTACGGCATTTGGCAGACGCTCTTATCCAGAGCGACTTACAAGGTTATTAGTATTACAGGAGGCCAACGTAGTGTTAGAAGTCTTGCCCAAGGACCCTTATTGGTGTAGCACAGACTGGCTGCCCAGACCGATAATCGAACCCAGGTCTCTCACATGGGAGCCAATGATGTTACCACTGTACTACACCAACACACATGTATATATACCAACACCAACACTATGTATATATAAATATATATAGCACAGAAAGTAAGGAACTTTTCCACACTATGACTCTACAATCCAGCTGTTTGTTAAATGAATAAATTGTTAAGTTTCCAATATGTCTTGTTTCTTCTTCAAACTTCAATCCTCCAGTCCACCAAACACCAAACTGGCCAATGGCAGAATAAACTGTTTGGCAGAGAAGATTTGGAAAATTCATGGGCGCAACCCACATACTCAGCTCTGCTGCTTATCCCACAAATACAGGTTCCTTACAATTGTGGGCCCATTTAAAAAGGAAATGAACAGGATTTCCAACAGTATGAGATTTATTACCAGGAAGCATCGTTACAACAAAGAAATAATCTAACAAACGCTAATTTTCCTTACTTTTGTGCTATGTACTGTAATACCTTTATGTTTTCATCTGAAACCCCTAAATGTTAGGTGCCTTCAGTCACGTCTTGTCGGTATGGGGCAGAGATCTGGTAACCTTCTGGTCACAAGGCTTGTTCCTCAACCACAAACTCACAGCTGTCCGTGTATACAAATATGGGTTACCTAAAAAGATGCTTAGCTGATTGAATAACTTGGCTTGTGGACCGTGGATGGAATAATGAATAGCCCAAAATACCAACCAATTTACTAACACACTTAAACTGAGGAATTTTACTTTTTTAGCATGACAACAACCTGATGCTCTCCTCCAAATCAACGAAAGAATAATGACATTACTGAAACAATGGCCCAGCCAGAGTCTAGATTTAAATTCAATCAAAACTGGGAAGACGACTGTGCAAAGATGTCCAGACAATCAAGACAAGGTCTTGCTCAGGAAAGATGTTTTTATACTGACTGACTCGTACCCAAGTACACTGACAGCATATGATATTTAGCATAAAGCTAATTATTAGTTGGAAGGCGTACCAACGTATGCAACAAGATTTTTTTTTACTTTATTTTATAAGTTTTAGTTTTACAGTAAAGGCAGTGAAGGTTCTGATGACAGTTTGTCATTACGGTGTCACTGTCTCATCCTACACAGTATAGTTACCACTTTAGCTCCCCATGTGCATTTTAAGACATGCCATCATGCCGAAAAGTCATGGAACAGGAACCAATATCATGTAGGACCTCGTCTAGCCTGGCGAGCTGTAGCAACTCAACATTGGCTGTCTGGAGGGATTTTGATCCGTGCTGTCTGGATATCCATTCATAGCACTGTGGCATTTGTTGGTGCCGGATATCGGGTTCGAATCGACCTCTCCACGACATCCCACAAATGCTCCATTGATCTCATGTCAAGTGAACATCCAGGCCACAGCTTTTGTCTGAACTCTCCATGAATCCATGGCATGAATCCATGAAATACATGAATCAAAACCAGTTTCTTGCATAAAACCTGCTGTAATATCTCATCATTATGGCAGTACATGAAGTCCATAAAGGGCAGCACATTAACCGGTCAACTGTCTTTAGGCAGACCAGTGGACTCACCCCATGCCATGAAAACACAGCACACATCAGTATAGGACCACCACCAGCCTGCACAGTGCCTTGCTGACAACTAGGGTCCATGGATTCATAGGGTCCACACCAAACTTAAACCATATCATCAGCCTAAAACAACTGGACTCATGAGACCATGCCACATGTTTCCAGTCCTTCAGTAGGAATCTCATGAGCCTAGTTTCTGGTCAGTCTCCTGCTTCCATATCCCATGGAAGCTAAGTATGCTGCACTGAACTATGGGATATGCGAGTTAGGCCTCCTGCATTGAGTGTGTATGTAAACGCCACTGCGTTATCTATTTACACACTGCTATCCAAGGACTTTTGGCGTCCCAGTGTGTATGTGTATGTAATAACATTGAAACCACTGGCAGGTGAGATGAATACCCTCTCAGGTCTCAAGTCTCGTGTCTTGGAAGACGTAAAACTGGACAGGACCAAATTGTGATGATTAGACAATTGGGTCACAGTGTCTCCAAAACTGCAGATCTTGTGTGGTGTGTCCCAGTGGTTTAGTGGATTAGTGCCTACTAAACCTGGTCCAAGGAAAGACAGCCAGTGCAACTGGCAACACAAGGATGGGTGTCTTAGACTTGCTGATGTACATAAGGCATGATGGCCAGGCTGTCTGGTGAAGACAGATGAGCTTTGTTAAAGATTTTGATCTGTATTAACATTCCCAAAGTAACCAAGGTTTGGAGATCCTTTGGGGGGTTATAAGGCCGTTTCTTTAACCTCGAGCCTTGGCTAGAAGTTAATACGTCCTAAAACTTACTTACAGCTTGACATCTGACTGTTACAAAGCACTGACACTGTTATGTTACTCCGTTGTTAATCATTTACCAACACGTCCTGTGATAAATAAAACTCCTGAATAAAACGCCAGAAAAACTGGTACACCGGTCTACTTGGTAGGTCCAACTTGGTAGGCGTGTATGGAAATACTCTGTAGGCAATGAACTCCATACTTTCTATAGAAGGGTCCACAATTCTGTTGTATTCCAAGTTGGGGGATTTCTGTGTTCCACAGCACATCCAAAATGTGTTCAATACTTAGGTGTGAATGACTAAACCCCAAACTCAGATGAGTCTTCCTGTAACCATAATCTGGTGTCTCTAGATGTGTGTGGTGGTGCATTGTCCTGTTAGAAGAGGACAAACCCATCAGAATGAATACAGGACATGAACAGGTGGAACTGGTCAGTAAGGAGATGTACACAGTGTTCACTTGTCAGAGACGTCTGTAGATGTACCAGAGGAGACACGGAACACCAGCTAAACGAACTCGGTACCATTATGGTGCCACCACCACCAGCCTGTGTATTTTGCATAGACTCAGCCGTGCCTGTTTTACTAATCTACTTTCCTGAATCAGAACCACACTAGTTACACGTTTGGTCTAAAATGTGGAATAAAAGTGCAGTGGTGAGTAAAGAAACAGGATTAGGACTGCGGAGTAATTTTCTTAGTGCGGCTCTGGCACATGAGCTTCCTGGAGTGTGTGTTTAAATGATTGAAAGGTTAAAGTGTTTCTCTGGCGATGGATCTGGGCGGATGACGCTTGTGAAAAGATTTGTGCTGAACAGGACATTTATTGTCTCGGATCTTTAAACGAGAGTCAAATAAGGACGTGGTGCACACACACACAGAGAGAGAGAGAGAGAGAGAGAGAGAGAGAGAGAGACTCGTGTCTGCTGACGTCTGATTACTGTATTTCACTAGAAATCTCATCTCGTCTTTCACTCCTTCCTCTTAATCTCTCTTCTGTCTTCACGTCTCTAAATAAGAAGCGTGTGAGCCGAGCACTCGCTGCATTTCAGGACTTTACTGCAGCAGATAAAACACACCGCCGCTGTCTCACGGGGATTTCACGCCGCTTTGTTGGAAAAGATTCATGCCTTCTCACTCCGCTTTAATGGCCAGGGTTTCAAATCATCCCATCTGGAAAAGACAGGCAGAAATAAAGATCCTGGTCGAACGTTTTCAAATGTTATCATCCAGAATAATCCAGAGTATTTCCCGGCTCCTGGGTTCGATCCCCACACAGGACAAGACACGACTGAGGTGCCCTTGAGCAAGGCACCTAACTCCCCCAACTGCTCCCCAGACGCCATGGTTCTCCGCCAGGTGCTCCGGGCAAGTGTGTTCACTGCCCCCTTAGTGTTCACTAGTGTGTGTGTGTCTGTGTTTTACTGCACGTAATGGGTTAAATGCGGAGCTTACATTCCTCCGTGTGCCAGCACAGTAGGCAAATAGTTCACTTTCACTTTGTATACACCAAAAAAAATGTGGAATGACTCCAACCTGCTAAACTCTAAGCACAATTCCATAATCGCTTAATTAATTTGGCAGAGTATAAAAGAGGCCTCAGGTGACCGATACAGGTGTTAGGCGAGACGATGGAGCAGCAGGAGCTCGGAGGAAGAGTAAGAGCAAGAGAGGGCCTAGCCGGTCGAAGAGGAGGAAGAGGAAGAGGAGGAGGAGGAAGGCAAAGATGAGGCAATCTGTCAAACGTGTAACCGGCCATGGCCTAATCATAACTGGAGCTGGGTGTCGAGTCCAGCCAAAACATGGATTTGGAAAACAGTGCCATCACCCTGAGGGGAATCAGAGACCTGGAGGACAATGTTCATTTCACCAACATTGACCAAGTCCCATTTGATTGAGCAACGATACCAACATGTACATGTGACTACAGCACCCTCTCAGTACCCTGTTTGGACAGGTCACTATTTACCTCCGTCTCTCTATAAAGGCCTTTTGCCTAATACGGTCATTTTCCTTTTTTTCCAAAGAGTGATTGAACTGGATGTCACTGCTGCTCTGTGCTCAGGGCTTATTAAGGAACATCATTGGCAACCGTGCCATTGTCAACGTTCCTGGGCAGCGTCATGGACATCACATCACCACTGGTGCTCCAATTGGTCACCGTGGGGTCCTTGGTCCTTATAACACTCCTCATCTGGTATCATTTCTTGATGGATACAAAAACCTTCTCAACCTCCCACAGGAGGAAGAAGCAGAGCAGCCCTCCTAATGTAAGTTTCCATGACTGGACCAGACATTGCACCAAAAATAAAAGAGCAGAAAGCTGACATATTTCCATGACTTGCATGCATTTGAATTTGTACAGTGGCCTCATGAAGTCAGAAACATACACGAACACGTCGGAGCGCTTTGAACTGATCTTGTCCATGTTTATTTGATGCTCTGCAGGAGATGAACATATAAATATCTTTGTGTCTTGTTTTGGTGGAAGGGATCGGTTTTGAGAAGAGGGAACGAGGGTTTGAGGGCTGTGTTTAATTTTGCTGGAGATTTGTGGAGTTTTATCAAAGTAGTTAATATTGTGTGTTTGTGTTTAGAGAAACGAAGCCAAACATCTTCAGATGTGTTTAAACATTTGGGAAAAACTGATACTCGAAAACTGTAACTTATAACTTGATTTTATCATTTCTGGAGTTCTGTTGGTTCTGATGTCTAAAGATTTAGCTTTTAAATAAAAAGTGTTTTTTTTACTAAATGTCACATAAATGTATTATTTTTAAATACTCACGCTAAAATCAATAAAAATAATAATACTAAGATTATTTGTCAAAAATGATTTTATATATATATATATGTTTTCTGTTATTATTTGTTTGTTTGTTTTATGTATGTCTACATCTTGGTGACCGACCTAAACTTTTATTTAAATGTTTTAATGTTTGTTTGTTAATCTTTCTTTTTGTCTAGCTCTTAAATAAAAGGCTTTTTAAATTAAGAGTTATTTCTTTTAGTTTATTTGTTTGTCTTATGTATTTTCACATACCTAAAGTCTGTCTATCCGTCTGTCTGTCTGTCTGTCTGTCTGTCTGTCTGTCCGTCTGTCAGTCCATCCATTATTCAATCATTTGTTGATTCATTTGTTTGTTGTAACATTACTGCACTTAGTGGTACTAAAGCTCTTAAACCCAGAATTATGTTCTCTTTATTATTATTATTATTATTATTATTATTATTATTATTATTATTATTATTATTATTCATGTTTTACTAATTATTATTATTATTATTATTATTATTATTATTATTATTATTGTTGTTGTTGTTTTTGTTGTTGTTGCTGTAGTTGTTATTATTATTATTACTCATGTTCTACTTATTATTATTATTATTATTATTATTATTATTGTTGTTGTTGTTGTTGTTTTGTTGATGTTGCTGCTGTTGTTGTTATTATTATTATTATTACTCATGTTTTACTTATTATTATTATTATTTATATTTTGTGAATTCATTAAATAAATAATTTTTGTCTTTATGTATTTCTTGATTTTAATGTATTTTCACTGTTTTATGGTAAACTGTAAAAAAAAAAATTAATAATAATAAAAAAAAATCTTTCCACAAAACAAAACAAAAAAATATAAAACTTTGCATTACTGTGATTACTTACTGACCAGTTGCTTCATTTGCATATTCAAAATATTTAACACCGTTTTTTTCATAGAAAAATAACCTTGAAATAAAGTTTTATTTGAACAGATTTCACTGTGTTTTTATTCTGAATTGTTTAAATATAAAGCGAGGCTGAGCTGCCTGGACTGAAGGAACCTGTTTAAACATGAGTGTGTAAGAAAAGATTGTTGGTGTGTGTGTGTGTGCGTGTGTGTGTGTGTATAGTCACTCATCTCCTCAGCTCCCCCTACTGACCACCCCCCAGCACAGCCAGCCGTCTCGGCCGTGATGAACCCAGCCACAGGCTCTGGACTTCATCCTCTCAGCTGTTTAAGGACACGGATGCAGATGATTACAGCTCTGTAAACTGTTGATCGGAGCCTCCCGACTCTCTGAATCACAGCACTGCCAACTCCAACCCCAAATTATTTTAACAACGCCTCCGATGGAAATCACTGAATAAACATGACCTTGAATAAATGTGTTTTTCAGATCACCTCGTCATTTTCTCCAGGCCAGATATATTGTTTGCATTTACATTCCCGACCGCAGGGCCATATTTTTCCCGCCAACATATTTCCCTTAAGTGCTGACTGCACCACGCTCGTCCTCGTCGCCACAACTGCGATTACAGGGGACGCGTGCCAAGAACGTTATCTATCTGAAAAACACCGTTAATTGACGTGTTTAAGCTTTACTTAAGCTCCATGCCAGTTAAGACGGCGTGTCACCGCAGACAACTTCAGCTCCAAAACCGTGAGGTCTTCACTTCTTCTAACACTGAACTGAAGTGCCCCAGGCGAAGGGCTATTCTAGGTGATGTATATGTACAGCCATCGTTTAAACAGCACCGTGTGTTTCCTTCGCAGGCTGCCTTTGTGTGTGTGTGTGTGTGTGTGTGTGTGTGTGTGTGTTTGTGTTACTGAAACTCTGCGCACAGACACACACACACACACACAGATGATCTGCGAGGTCAGTGAGTTCGTCCCTGCCAGTGTTCTTGCCAAACACAACCAGACACTCTCTATTAGCTGCATGCTAAGGAGAAGGGGCCCGTGAACGAATCTTCCAGGGGCAGAAACTGAAATCTTCACCGGACACAATGCGCTTTCAAAAACTGTAGCGAGAAAAGGAAATAAATGAAGGAATAAATAAAATTTAATAAAATAAAGACACATGTAATAGACACCCCAATTATTGTCCAATATCTGATACTTGATATAATTTATGATATACATATTAAGTTTACACATATATATATATGTGTGTGTCTGTGTGTGTGTGTGTGTATGTATGTATGTATGTGTATGTGTGTATATATGTATATATATATATATATATATATATATATATATTAGGGCTGTGGAAGTTAACGCGATAATAATGCATTAACACAATCTCACATTATCTCAATTAAAAAAATAGTGTCGTTAACACAAATTCTAATTTGGCCCTGTGATTCACCCGTAGTTCATGTTGAGGCTTGTCGTGCGCTGCTTCAGTAAGAGTAAGG
>JAOVVF010000048.1:24288230-24301316 GCA_028565595.1 Duopalatinus emarginatus
TCCATACCTCGACCGGTCAGAGCTGCTTTAACAGCTGTTCAGGCAGGTGGTTTTAATGTGATGCCTGATCTGTGTATGTATTTTACATTTCATTACAATTCTGACGTTTTTTTTATTTTTAGTCATGACCTTCTTATGCACGGACAGTGAAGCTTGGACATGCTTAAACATAATTCACTCAGTGTATGAAAAAGTTTAAAGAATATTGGGGGATATGAGCTTTTTAGAGAATGGAGTTGGTGGTGTTCCTGAGAGAACTTGGCTGGAGGTAATCAGGGAACGACCACCAGAGAGGCTCTGGACTCGAGTCTTAACACCTCATTATGTTGTAAAGGCACAGACATGCTAAAACGACCCAGTTGTCTAATTGCACTGTGTTAGATGGGTATCTTAGATGAGTTTTTATCTTTCCTGACTCAATTCTTCATAAATATTCAGTAAGTGCATGTGATTCCAAGGTCATACTGGGCACCAGAACAGATCCTGTGATTTATTAGACTTTATAAGGCTTTGATGATGATAAAGGATTTGCAGTGAATTAAATGTTTTAATATTTATTTCTTTTAACATTGTCCAATTAATTTGACTTTCTTAGTCATCGTCTGTAACATAATGACTGATCTTCACCTTGTAGCAGAGTTTAGTAAGAAAAAACAAGTGTTATGATATTTTATGTATTACCTAGTTGGATATATCTAAAGAAAACCCTCCTGACCAAGAGCAAGAACACAGTACATCTTAATCACGTTAGTTGATATGTATATGAAGGTGAGATAATGCCTTTATCCTTATTCTATTATTTCAGTGTACTGTAGTTTTCATTGTTGTGTTCAACTTTTTACCTATTGTGGTTTACATAAAAAAAAAAAGTGCTATTACAATTTTACTATTTTATTAAATTTAGTGTTTGTTATTAAAAATGATCAAGAATTATTGATACTGACTGATATAAAAAAATTATCAGATATTTTTCCGTTATATCGCCCAGATCTAAATTTTTACCTAGGATATTTTAAAATTGTGCTCAGCTGACTGTAGTAGCACCATGGGTATAAAAAGGACAAGCGATCTTGCTGTTTCCACACTGATAATTGAGTTTAATTTAATAACATGTTTAATTTGATGTTCCCTTCTGACTCGGGACTGGCTGTATCCTTGCTCTGTTATAAAGCCTTGAGAAAAGCCTTGCTCATACAAGATACCATCCTGGGTTTTGTAGCTGCCCTGCAGGTGATAGCTCAATACCAGGTGGTTCAGGACCAAGGTCAAGTCTCTGAATGCGTCCTTCCTGATTGATGATTATTTAAGTGTCTTTCAGATTAGTAATGAAAGAACTGGACTTGAGTTGGTCTTTAGTTGCAGAGGTTTATAAAAATTATTTGGAGAGCCAGATAATCAACATTAGAGCCTCATCAAATCCAATATCGGATGTGAAGAAATCCAATCCGAGCCTTTTACAAGTACACAGTAATATTTCACCAGAGAAATGGCGCAGCTCTTATTCAATAATGCATTTGATTTGGTGTACAAAAGCTATAATGGTGGACCAGGTTCTCAAGTGTTTTGAGATTTACACTCGTGCATAACGTCTTTATTATAAAATGCTGATATTTAAATATAAGAATCAGTATTATATAACTCAGAATTATATAACATTAGCATGAGCATTATAATTAACAACCACCAAAAAGGGAATAGGATTGACATGGTTTGGTTACTAAATACATCTAACATTGCCTTTTTTCTTTTTTTTGAAATTATCCAAAAACAGCAGAGGTTTCACTTGTTTTAGATCAGTGTAACACATGGTTCAGATATTTAACACACCAGTCGCATTTTTGTAAAGACGCCATTGCACGTTTTTGTTCACACCAAACATTTTCTCTCGAAATCCGGCAGCTACATTCAGATCGTCATGTCATGGGGTTTATTGCTTTGTGTGTGTGTGTGTGTGCGTGTGTGTGTGTGCGCCATGTCATCATGGAGGTGTGTTTGGGAAGAATGAACACTTGTGTCTCAAGATGTTTTATAGCGAAGCATTCATTTCAGGCACTTGCACCACAAAGGTGAGCTTGTTTCTGGCAGGCATTCTTCCAGCTGGAAAACTGGAAATAAAAATAATCAAAAAAAAAATGGCCTATTCTGTCACGAATGTGACTTCACATATAAACATGACATTAAAAATCTAAAATAAATAATTTGGGTGGGGGCATCTGTAGGTTTGTGGTTAAGAAACCAGTATTTTGCGTCGATCCCCAGAACCGACGTGACGTGACTAGCAAGGCACCTAACCCCCCAACTGCTTCCTGGGCATCATGGATAGGGCTGGTACTATTCTGGGCACTCATTAGTTTGTGTTACTGCACAGAAGGTTTAAATGCAGTGGTCAGATTCCTCGGCATCCAAGCACTGTGGTCAATGAGTAGTTTACTTTTGCTTTCTTATAGTCACCCAGGGTGGCTACAGTTGTTCTAGAATGCCTGAACCTACAGGTGTGGATAAACGATGATGGACTCATTACCTGTTGAGGTACAAGCATATACCACCCCTGGCAATATGGTCACTAGGACATGGTCACTTTTAGGCCGTTTTCACACCACAAGGAGTGGCCCAAGGTTCATGATTTAGTTACACTGTATACATATTTAACTGTATATATTTCACGTTGCCGTTTAGTGAGCGCACCAAAGTCATTTTGCATGATGTACATATGTACTGTCGTCATCACCTATGTGGACCTCATCTCCCTGTACTTGTTATTGATTGGTTCGTAGAAAGCGTGTCTGATGTCAGTGTGTTGTCAATTTGGCAGGTTGCCTCTTCCGCTAGGCTGGAGAAGAATGAATGAACAGATTCTGATAATACTGCATTATTACCAGCAGTACCGACTTCAGACACAGCACTCAAGACCAGATTTAAATTCACCAGTTGAACGTCGTCATTGTGCAGCAGTTACATCAACACCAGTATATAAGAAGGCAAGGACTGCCAGATTGAATAACACGTTTTATAAGAATTAAAAAATATATATATATATCATCTCCTCATCTCCCCTTGTGCTGCAGCAGCGTTTTGTTTTTTTTCTTCTACTGTTTAATTAGTGATGATGGCCTGTGTCAACTTCCTGTAGTTGGTCTAAAAGTCCAAACCATCCAATAGTGTTTTTACACTATGTGCGAACTGGAACATGCTTCAGTTTGATCCAGACCGAGGCCACTTTTAGTCAGACCAAAATTTTGTCCATCGGTCTGGACCGTGGTTCGAGACACCTTTCACACCTGCTATTTAGGTTCTGACCATACTGAAAAGTCAGAAAGTCCAGACCAGTCAATGCAGGTCTGAAAGCACCCTTAAACGCTGTTGCATCTTCGTGGGTTCGGTATTTCAATGTACATGTACTCCTGGTAATAAAACCTCATTCAAATCATCCATGCATGCTTATTATTAAACACACCTGTTTGTTTTCCCTGCTTGGGGAGTAAAATAAAAATGGAGTGAAGTGAAAAATGCTGGTGAGCACTGTATCAGCAGAATACTGAGTGTGCTTGCATGTTGGGCAACAGTAATGTGTTTCTGGACTGCGCAGGGGATTGAAAACTGCTAAACTGTCTTCTTTTTTTCCGTCTTCCCCGGATCCATAGACAGACCTGACAACACTTGCATGTTTTGTGTTAAAAATAGGCCAAAAAAGACAGGCTGTTTTTTTGTTTTTTTTTGTTTTGTTGTTTTTTTTTTGTTGTTACACACTCGAAGAAATGCACTGCCACCCACTTTTGCATGCTTGAGCACACAGACGCCCATGATTGGCTAGTGTTGCTGTACTGACAGAGTGAGAGAGAGAGAGCGCCACCCATTGCTTTCTGAGAGCTCAGCCAGTTTTGCTCTCTAGACTCCCGGTTACAGATGGCTGTAACATCACCCAGGATTCGGATAAGTCTCCGGATAATATGGAGCCACTTGGGAGCCCCGGACAGACTTCTTTTAATATCTAATACAACATAAGCCAAATAAAAATGAATCACTGACTCCAGTGTGATCAGATGCTCATTATGGTTCACGTTAAAGCTGAAATTACTGACCAGTCAGAATAAACCTTGATCCATGCTGTGGCATAATTTTTTTTTATAACATTAAATATTATTGTTCATTAATGAATTACACATTGTAGGCGAATCTCTGTGGAATAAGAAGACTAACTTCAGTTGCATATCTTGCCATTACATTGTCCTGGTGTGTTATTTTCATGTAACACCATCTGCATTGTGGTAATCCATACACAATGAAGTATATACGTTACTTAATAGTTGCACAGTCATCAAATTAGAAAGGTCAAATGCAACTGAAGCCTCTGCCCTTTTTTTGTCTGACTGAAAGTCTGAGTCTGCCTGTGTAATGACTGGATTATCTAACTAGGTATGTAAACCTGTCCTTTATGTATAACATTGCTTAAGTGGATGAGTGCCAAAGTAAACCTACCTTATACCAGGATCAGACTTCACATACGTGGCCACGTTCTGACGAATTTCCAGCGTCGGGCCCAAATATGAGCATCAGGAACGAGGAACAGGCTGTTTAGTGTGACAGCGATGTAGCGTCTGAGACACCCTGTGACACCCAGATGAAAAGTCTAGCATGGTAGTTTTACTGTCTTTCCACGTACTTTGACATCTCCTTCGTGTCGAAGGACTTGACGTCGACCAATCGGAGGACAGGCTGCTCTCTGGCACACATGTAAACATGGGGCAGAGAAAGAGGAAGGCTGCTTTAGCAGCTGGCAGGTGGAACAACGAATTTGAGGAACGGTTTTCTGGACTTTGGCAATAACACCCCTGTCTGTCTTGTTTGTGACACCCAAGAACAGGTCCACAGTTGTTTTTGCTTTTTGTTTTTTTCTTCCTATTTTTCTTTTCTGAACATATAACCACCACCACCATCACACACACACACACACACAGTGCTTCTGTAGCCATGATTGACAGTTTTGTGACCTGACGACCTATGAACTTGTTCAAGAACATGACCGTTTGATCATGTCAAACATGTGATGTTGCTGGTTTTCTGACTAAGACACGGCAGTGATTTATGGCACTATTATTGTCTAATCTGACATAGTGGACATCATAAAAGAGAAAAATGGTGTGTAGTGATCCCAGCATTACTGACCATGAACCCCCAGCCCCTTGTTTCGTTTATGGTTATCAAGTCTGCATCTGATTTTTGTTAGAAGTGGCCTAGAGAGACAATGAGCTGTTTGTTGAGTTAATTATTTTTTTATTTGAGTTTCCGTTTGTAACTCTGTACCAATGTGTATTTGTATTTTTTTTTCCCTTTTCAGTGTGCACTAGTCGGAGAGCATGGCTCACTCCAAGAATCGAGCCACAGATGGCAAGATCACTTACCCGCCGGGGGTTAAGGAGATCTCCGATAAGATCTCCAAGGAAGAGATGGTCCGGAGACTCAAGGTAAACGCAGAGCGTCATTTTGGTTAACACTCCTGATCGTTCTTCACATGACTGCATGATGCAAAAAGATGAATTCTAATTGATTTTTGTAGATGGTGGTAAAGACCTTCATGGATATGGACCAAGATTCAGAGGAAGAGAAAGAGCTGTACCTGAACCTCGCTCTTCACCTGGCCTCAGACTTTTTTCTGAAGCACCCAGACAAAGACGTCAGGCTCCTGGTGGCCTGCTGCCTGGCCGACATCTTTCGCATCTACGCTCCTGAGGCACCGTACACATCGCCGGATAAGCTGAAGGTACGAGTAGAGATCGGAGCTTAGCGACATGAAAGAGAAGCACTTGCGTCTGTGATAGATCTTCTGGTAATAAAACTTCAGAAAAAAACGTGATTTATTCTGCATTCAGCTAAAGGTTGTAGTTCTGAATTTCCCACCTCTGACTGGGGGGAAACGGACACGTCATGTCAACATGGCTGCTAGTCAACAGCAAATAAAATATAATGTCTCTACTTTATAAATGTTTGTAGCGTAGGCTGATTTTAGCCGGCTAGTTGATTAACATTAGATACAGAAAGAAACGTGTGAAGGACATGTAAGTGGAGTACAGTAATTGTAAATAAACATGGAGGTCTTTGTTTTTTTTCCTGTCTTTGTTCAGACTTCCCACTTCAGGGGTAAATAAGATGCAGCGTTAGCCTTGTGTCCGTCAAACCCTGAGGAGATGTAGAAAACAGGAAGCAGTAGGAGATAAAAGCCATCATCAGCCTTAACATTTAACTGCCTGCCTTAACAGCTGCCAGAACAGCTGTGAGGCATCAAAACATGATGTCCACAGGATTTCTGACAGTGTCCTGTGGTATCTGGTACAAAGACATTAGCAGCAGATCCTTTCACAGATCTTCTGTGGGATCAGACCAAACGGTCCAGCCTTCACCCCTCACACACATCCCTGGTTCACTGGCTGTCCTTCCTAGGACCACTTTCAGTGGGCACTAACCACCGTATAATGAGACACACCCCTCATAACCTGCTGTTTGGAGGTGTTCTGACCCAGTTGACAAACCATCACAATCTGGGCCTTGTGAAGGTCACCCAGATATCTATGCTTCCCCATTTTTCCAGCTTTTAACACATTGACATTGAGAATCAACTTGCTATCATATATATCTCACTGGCCGACAGGTGCCATTGTGATGAGATCAATCAATATCTTGAGGTCAGATACGTTAAAAATAAAGTAGGCAAAGGATTTTCAGCAATGTTTCCACCTTACTAGTAAAAATGAGTTTTGGATCTCGTAGTCAGGTCTCCTTAAACCTCCTCGATCCATCACGGCTCTTGGCGATCTCCACCTCTTCATATGTCACTCGTGGGGAGCCGGGTGGCCTGCAGAGAGAGTGACTTTCTCCAGACTTGCTGCCTTCCCAGAATGTTTTTATGACCTTGTTGGAAGCGCTCATCACTTCTTTAATCTATTATTAGATCTTGCATTCATTTAAATTTTACAATCTCATAAACACCAATCAGCCTGCCTAAACAGCTTTAAAATCTCTGAAGATGCTCTGTTGTGTCTGACACCTCAAGACCTTAACACCGGATCCCCTTGTGGATCTTCTACAGGATTGCTTGCCCATTTTTCTGCTTCCAACACATCAGTTTTGATAACTGACTTCACTTTCTGTCTGATGTGACCCCCATGACTCCTTGACGGGTGCCATTGTAGTGAGATAATCAGTGGTGTTCACGTCACCTGGAGGTGGGTTTAATGTTATGGCTGATCGGTGTGCGGGTTTATTCAGGAGACTTTGTGGTTGTGGTCCCTGTCCATGCCGTTACTGTGAAGGAATTAAAACTATATGTTAGACATGATGTCTTAATCGGTCGAATACCACGCGTCCTTGCATCCGGTAGATTTAAATATGTCGACCTCATGCCTCTGTGCTCCTCCTCCTCTTCTTCTCCCAGGATATATTTATGTTCATAACCCGACAGCTGAAAGGATTGGAGGACACTAAGAGCGCCCAGTTCAATCGATATTTTTACTTACTGGAGGTACGTTTCATGCCCTTATTTATTTATTTATTTATTTTCCGTCAGTCATTTACTGTCTGATGTATGACATTCTGTGCACGCTTTCTTTCTTTCTTTATTTATTTATTTCCCCCATGTCTGTCTCTCTCTCTCTCTCTCCTGACAGAATATTGCATGGGTGAAATCCTACAACATCTGCTTCGAATTGGAGGACAGCAATGAAATATTTACTCAACTGTACAGAACGCTCTTCCAAGTCATCAAGTGAGTTTCTGCTTACATGCATACAAAAAAGCCTTACACATGCGCGAACACACACACACGCATACACACACACTAATACATACACACGCGCATGCACACCCCCAGCACTCGTAATTCAGGAAGGCAGGTCTGTAATTTACAGCGTACTGATGTAAATGGAGAGCTCTGGCTTATTTATTGTGTTGTAATGAGCTGTCAGCTTCCAGCCCGCCAGTATTATGCTTCAGGATGACAGTTTTCTGTGTGTGTGTGTGTGAGGTGGGACTTTATTATTGGGTGTGCTGCGTGTTAACGGTTCGTCATCCCAGCTGGCGTCCTCGCTGAGGCAAAACACAGTGGTGCAGTGATGAGCTCATGTGTTGATGAATAAAAAAAGAAACTGCAGATGCCTCCTACACACACAGACGCACACAGACACACGCCCACACACACAAACACACACCTGCAGAAGCGCATCCCGTGTGCAGATTATCGCCGTGTAACGATTTGTTAAGTGCCAGACAGACATAAGTGCATCGTGACTCATCTTCGTTTGCTTCTTTACTTAGTAAGAGATAATGAGAGAATTCTCTGCGCGTGCCGGAAGAGGTTTCAGTGTCGCTGACGTGTGTGTGTGTGTGTGTTCTGCTTTGCAGTAATGGGCACAATCAAAAGGTGCACATGCACATGGTAGACCTGATGAGCTCCATCGTGTGTGAGGGTGACTCTGTTTCCCAGGAGCTCTTGGACACCGTCCTGGTCAACTTGGTTCCAGCGCACAAGGTACCAATTATAGCCATCACAGACAAATGAATAATCACCATGTGTGTGTTAATCACTTGTAGAGTGGCGAGTGTGTGTTGAGTCAGCCGGAAAGGGTTCATATTCATTAAAGCTCACGTTGATGGATGGCCTCGTGTGGTGGGATCTTTTTCAATTTGTCTGTTACGTGTCTCATGGTCATTCTGTCTGTATGGTCTAATATTTTAATTGTTGTCATTTTTGTCACTGTTCTGTCTGTCTTGGGTGCTTCTAGCATTCTGTATCCTAATATAGTGTTCTTCACACTGGATGCCATCTGCCTCAAATTCTAATCTTCTAGTCTGTTAAGGGTTAAATCATCATCACCTGTTACTTCTAGTGTTCTTCACTCTAGTGTTCTGTCTGTCCAGGACTCCGTTTATCTCATTACATCTAGTGTTCATCACTTCATCTGTCTTGAGACTTCATCTGTCAGTCTCAAGCATCGTCTCTTTAAGGGTTCTGCCGTTACGTCTGATTACACAGTGCACGTCATAAGCCAGTTCTGTCAGTCTCACGTGTTCTCTCTGTCTACCATTCGGTCCGTCTAGGATCCCGCCTTTTCATTATTTAGTGTTCTTCAGACTAGAATTCTGTCCGTATCTTGTTCTGTCAGTCTGACAAGTTCTGTTCCATCAGGCTTGTTTTTTAGTGCTCTGATTGTCTCAGGTTATCCTTGTTTTAGGTTCCGTTTATCTAACGTTTTAACATTTGGGCTGTTTGATGTTTTGTTTGTTTACAGTTCCCTCAGTCTCACATGTTCTGTGTATTTCAACGTCTAGCCTTCCATCTTAGTATCCAGTGTTCTTCACACTGGCATTCCTGTCTAGGATTTTGTCTATCAGGTTCTAGTGTTTTGTATCTTTAAGGTTCTGCCAACCTCACATGTCCCATCTGTATAGACTCCTCTCTCTCTCTTATTATCCAGTGCTCCTCAGCCCGGTGTTTTGTTTTGGTTTTGTCGGCCAGTCTCGCATGTTCATTCTGTCTCAGGCTCTAGCGTTCTGTCTCCTTTTCTAGTGCTCCTTACATGGTAATTTTTGTCTTTTCAGGATTCCATCTGTCTAATATTCTAGTGTTCTGTCTGTCTAGGGTTCCATCAGCCTCACATGTTCTGTCTCTCTTGTTACATGTGGTGGTCTTCACTCTAACGTTCTGACTGTATAGGGTTCTGCCAGTCTCACAGGCTCAGTTTCTAGGTCTATCTTGGTTCTCCCTTTTTTAGGTTCTATCGATCTGGTGTTCTAACATTTGGGATGTTCTGCCTGTTTAGGGTTCCATCAGTTCTGTCTGACCTAAATTGTAATGCATTGTCTGTTTAGGCTCCATCTTTCTGATGTTCGAGTGTACATCACAATAATGCTCTGTCTGTCTAGAATACTGTCTCATTATCTCAGTCTAGTGTTCTGCCTCGCGTTACGTCAGTCAATCTGACGGGTGACGTGAACGTCAGTATGTTCAGTCTGCTTAATGTTCCATCGGGCCAGTTTCTAGCGTTCCGTCTGTCTTGCCATCTATAGTGTTTTCTGTCTGGCGTTCTGTTACGCTCATGTTCTAGTGCTCTGTCTATCTAACATTTTGACAGTTTAGCAGTCTGTCTCTCTGATATGTTTGTTTGTCTATCCAGTGTTCTCTCTGTTTCATGTTCTAGTGTTGTCTATCTGCCTGGACTTCTTTTTGTCTGTTTTTTTGTTTGTTGGCTGTTGTTCTTTATCTATTTATACATGTATCTCTGTTGTGGTTCTTTCTGCATGTACCGTTCAGTTTATTTACAGTACAGTTTTTATCATTCTTTCTGTCATCTCTTTTGTCCTGTTTACCTCCTTATCTATTGTTCTGTTTGTTTTCCTATTGATTTTTTTTTTAAGCACTGTTCTGTTATCCTATCTCTGTTTCCTTTCTCTTCTTTGTCTGCTGTTGTGATCGACTGATTGGCGTGTTGTTCTGTCTCATATTCTGCCTGTTGTCTAGTATACTTACATGTAATGACATGTAATTAAAGCGTTTTTGTAAATATTAATACGTGATCATGGCATCGGTATGGGTAAATTCCTTTTAAATTATAACACATTTTCTCATATGATTTTATTTGCAGAATCTGAACAAGCAGGCGTACGACCTGGCCAAAGCTCTGTTAAAGAGGACCGCGCAGGCCATCGAGCCTTACATAACCAACGTGAGTGGGGTTTTACTGCCACAGGCTTTCTGCCATTTCTGAACAAGTTTCTGCGGTTTGACCGCAACCACAAGCAGCCATGCAACAGTTTGAAACTCTTTCACGCATGTGGAGGAATCTCTGCTCGAATCTGCGGTTAGAGCCTAATGCGAGGGCACGCCGGCCCACGCTCGTACTCATTAACTCGCACAGGAGCAGGACGCCATGCGATGCTGTTGTTCAGAGCTCATTAAAAACACACACACTGCGGTGAGCTAGTGGGAATAAAGCTATGAGGACAGGTGAACCGAATCTCTACTTTCTTGTCAGGATGAGCTGAGCTGGTGATGATCACATCTGTGGCTTCCGCTACCTTATAGTGCATATACTAGATGCATCCTCTCACCAGATACATCAGCTATCTTTGCATCTTCCCCTGCAGCCCTACAGCTTTAGTTTTCTTTACAATGTCTCTGTATACATGTAATGAGAAGTCAAATATGATCTGATAAAAAAAAGAAAACATTATAAGCTCTTCTGCCGTTTTTGTGTTACGACAATATTAACAGCAACTGCAATATTACTGTACCACACACACACCATAGGATTAATCATGAAATGTTTAAGCCTATGGGAAACTTTAATGTCACTGTTTTAAAGGCTAAGCACCACCTAATGGACCTGGTGATTTTACGTCGTTTTAGATACTGAAATATATAGACACGAGTTAAAATAAAAATGAAAACACACTCAATTTGCATTACCGTGAGTGCATCTAGTGTCGTTGTCCACCACCTACATCACATGGGCGATACCTACGACAGTTTTAAAACGGGGTGGGCGGGGCTTATCAACAGTCTTTCTTTAATTTAGTTCTTTAATTTGTAAAAAAAAAAAAAAAAAATGTTTTCTGACTATCGATTATCACAAGTTAGGAACTCCAATTCATCTGTATTTATGTGTTGAGTCTTTAAGCAACACTTTTGACTCTCAGCTGCTAGATCTCTGCTTTAGGGTGCCTGTGACCTTGTTACCGGTTCAGTAGTTGTAACCAGATTTATTCAGCACTGTATACTGGGACACACCCCACAAGACCTGCTGTTTTGGAGATGACTCTGTCCCAGTCAATCTAGACATCACAGTTTATCAAGTTTGCCCTATGCTTGCCATTATAATAAAATAATCGCCTTTCAGAGGGTTTTAATGGTCTGGCTGATCGGTGTATTTTAATGAAGGTTATTAATGTAGATTTTACAATTAATAAAGATTTTACAATAATAGACGGAGCAAATAATTTGCTTATCACATGTATATGAGAGAGAAAGGGCTTAATATTTACTATTTGTTGTAGATTTGTAATGTAAAAGTGTTCAGTGTAGAGCTCCTGATCATTATGGATGTATTCTGAACACACAGCTGCTGTCATCTCCGGACAGTGAAGGCGAAAGGAGTTCTAAAGTGTGCCCATTTTTTCCCCTGCTCAGTTTTTTAACCAGGTGTTGATGCTGGGTAAGACGTCAGTGAGCGACCTGTCGGAGCACGTGTTCGATTTAATCCTGGAGCTCTACAACATCGACAGTCATCTACTCCTGTCTGTTCTGCCTCAGCTGGAGTTTAAGCTCAAGGTATGACACGAAACGCTGGTCTAAAAGATGCCTGATATTCGAGTGAGGATTCATTTAAAACCCTGACTTGGGCTTGATGAATAGTGCAAGACTGTGAAAAAACTAACAGACTCGTCATTTTTACCATGTTTTTGTTTATTTATGGGTACATAGATATTTAATAGATATAAGTTATAGATAGATAGACAGACAGACAGATCGATCTTTAATAATTCTGTGGGAAATTGTCAGTACAGCTGCAGGAACAGTAAACTACACACATCATGAATATATTCCACTAAGTAGGTAGGTAGATAGATATTAGTATATTGTGATAGGTATTGATACATACTAGTATAGATACTGGTAGATTGATAGATACTAGATAGATAGGTCCTGATATCTATAGATAGATACAGATGGATGGACGGATAGATACATACTGGAAGGCAGATCATTACAGGAAATCATTACAGGATCAGGAATTAATTAATAGATATATACTACTAGGTAGGTAGGGGGATGGATGGATGGATAGATAGAGAGATAGATGCGAGTAGATAGATGCTAATAGATAGATAGGTAGATATTTATTCATCCTGAAGGCAATTGTATGCTTACAGCAGCAGGAACAATGAACTGCTCACATCAGGAATATATATTCCACTGCAATTTTTTTAAAATGAATAAGTAGGTTTAATACACCCACCCACACACACACACACACACACACACACATATACATATACATATACATATATATATATATATAAATTAGGGCTGTCGAAGTT
>JAOVVF010000048.1:24301508-24322323 GCA_028565595.1 Duopalatinus emarginatus
TATATATAAGGAAAGAAAAATGAGGTGACTTTGGTTACAGGCAAACAGCACTGGTGTGTTTTGAGGGTACATAGACATGGCAGCATTGTTGTTGAGTCTTGACCTGCTGCATCGAGTCAGTATTCCTGTAGTCAAACAACAGGACGTCTGAGTGCCTCGGCTATAGGGAGACTTGTCGTAAAGCCTGATGAACGAGCACAGGTGTCGCTCTCCAGCACAACGCGTCCGTTTCAGCCGGACGCACTGCATTATTCTTATATAAGCCCACAGTCTGTGGCGAGTTATGCTTTGATGAATCACAGGTCTGCCGTTACAGGATCTCCGTCATGAACATGGAGATCACACACGATTACTCGGACATGGAGAACAGAAACACAGAATTGGTCGAAGATGGTAGTCTGATTATCCCAGAGTGAAGAAAAACAGGCTTAAGACCTCTGTTCTCATCAGCAGTTTACATGTTGTGTTAAGCTCCCCTCAGGCTGCCTGTTTCATTCTGATAAGTGTGTGTGTATTGAATTAGCATACACATCATGTTTGCTGTATTGCTAGGTCAGGTTTTCCATCTAATGACTTCTTTTTTTTTTTTTAATCCCAAGCTTCAACCCGAGGCCATTTTCAGTTCTTGGTGATAAATTGTGCTCCATCAAGACGTTCATGCCTTCTTGCCTTTGCCTGGTCTTCCATTGTTTGTGCTGATGTTTTGTTTTTATGCAGAACGCAATAACAAACGCTGAATAGACCAAATGAGTTCATTCATCACGGCAGAATTAATTGACTTTGCTTTCCTTCCTGCAGCTTTAGCTGTGAAAGAAATTATCTCTGTATTTGTTTGTGTGTGTGTGCAGAGTAACGATAATGATGAGCGGCTTCAAGTTGTCAAGCTTTTGGCAAAGATGTTCGGTGCTAAGGACTCCGAGCTCGCCTCCCAGAACAAGCCTCTGTGGCAGTGCTACCTCGGGAGGTAGAGCTTCTTTATTCATGCCTTGCTATTATTATTATTATTATTATTTCTGTTCTTTTGAGAACTGGCTGATTTTCATTGTCTGCTTTCGCTTTCTCAGGTTCAACGACATCCACGTTCCTATTCGACTGGAGTGTGTGAAGTTTGCCAGCCACTGCTTGATGAATCATCCAGATTTGGCTAAAGATCTAACAGGTGAGAGATTTGACTCCTGAGAGCACATTAGATGCGCGATGGACATAAATGCATTAGCATGACGTACATGCAGAAATGGAACCAGCATCCGAAATTCGCCATCTTCCTTAAACAGTATCAAACAAAAGCGTCCTAGTGGAATGCGTAGGATTTATCAAACCGTATGCACAACGTCTTTGGATGATGTACTGCATCGGAAGACATTTTGAAATCTGTGAACACGGTATGCTGTTGTACGATAATCTAACCTATAATTCAGCTGGAGCTGTGAAGTCGTTCAGGGTGAAGAAGAAAAATGGTGGAAAGCGAGGAGTCGGCTGTTTACAGCTAGAAAAATAATCATAAATAATGAATCATATCCAAAGTAAAGTCACATCACAGGTAGCTTTGTGGAGAACCCCAAACATGTTTAGTTTGATTGTAAAATTATTAATTTAGGTCGCGGGTTTAGAGCTAGCAGTAAATGCAAGCTAAGGTTAATCATGTTAGCTAGCTAAGTAGCCAGTCGAGCTAATCGCTGTACCGTCAGGCATGGCAGAGCAGGTTAGATTAAACTTTTTGATCTACATGCTCATGTCTGAACGTAGTTTCGATAGCTATTAGCACTTAGTAGTCAGTCTGTATTAACTGTTATGTTATGCATAACAGATAAAGCTCTCGCATGAGCTTCACAGTGGTTCGACTTTTACAATGGTGGTGTGGTGTCATGTGATGTTGATGAGATGGCTGAGTATATTATGTCCAAGATGAAGTGAAAGTGAAGTGAAGGTGAACTATTTGCCTACTGTGTTTGCACACAGAGGAATGTGTCCTGCATTTAACCCACTCATGCAGTTAAACACACACCAGTGAGCACTTGGACACTTGCCCTGAACGGGGGGCAGCCCCAAACCATGGTGCCTGGGGAGCAGTTGGGGGAGTTGGGTGCCTTGCTTAAGTGCTCAGGTGCACCTCATTCGTGTCCCTGTGTGGGGATCGAACCCACATGAGACCGGTTCCCTGACCCCTAGGCCATGACTGCCTCTGTATTGAGATGTTGGTACAGTATCGGTTTTAATCCAGTGCATTCAATATGAACCTGAATTATAGCAGTGCCACTGTTACAGAAAATCAATCACCTTCTGACCGATCAGACTTGGTATAGAAAACTGGTACAAACTGGTGTCGGCTCCTTAATGGTATGACGTTTGTTTATCTGCCATTCCATGGGACCCCGGTACATCTACAAATGTCTCCGACAGGTGAACACTGTGTGTGTCTCCTTTCAAACGGGAGACACCAGTTCATGTCCTACATTCATTCTGATTGGTTTGTCCTCTTCTAACAGGACGGACTGCACAAGTTAGGTAGTTAAAGTGTGGACAGGTTACAATCCAGTACTTACACATGACTTGTACCTCTTAACAACTAACAAAGTGCTGGTGCTTGTGCCGTAACGGACCCGCGCTTCTGCTGGTTTGAGAGGCGAGCGATTACGAATGTGGATTCAGTGAACGGATTGTATTAACTACACGGCGTGTTTTCTTTTAGGGGAAACTGTTCATGATTCGCAGCTTTTCTCGAGCATTGCAGTTGCCAAGTTCAACGCACCAGTCAGCCGATTGGCCGCTCTCATTTCCCTGCATTCATATTAAGTTTTACTGAACCTGGTTTTAAGCCTCTCCTCCTGTGTTTCATTGTACACCTTGACTTTCCTTTAGGAGATTTCCAGGTTATCTTGTTTGTCTCAATAGAACCGTATTGTAAGTAAGCCGATTGTTTCTTCTGTGGACCGCTGATGATTCATTCCTGCTCTTTTTGCTCTGGATCTCATGCTTTTATTTGTAAATGGTGGTGAGACGGGTGAACAACTCTGTCCTTCAGCTGCTTGCGTCACAGGTTCGCTGGTTCCAGACCAGCAAGATTACAGGGCCTGAGTGGCTCCAATTTTCTAGTTGAAAGCCTGTGATTTTGAGGTGGGAAAGCATGGAGCTGAGGCACTTGTTAGCCTTCATTTCCTCTGGTTGGTAGGTGGGATTTGGCAAGACTAATCTGAGGAGGAAAATAAAGGAAAAAAAAAAAAAAACAGTGTGATGTCGATGATCAGCAGTAACAGTGCTGGTGTGTGGTTCTGTGTAATCCTGACTTGATTTATGTTCAATAATTATAATACTTATTTTTTAAGTTAAACTGTTTGTGCTTTCAGAGTATCTTAAAGTCAGATCTCACGATCCGGAGGAAGCCATCCGGCATGACGTCATCGTGTCCATCGTGACCGCGTCGAAAAAAGACCTCTCCCTGGTAAACGATCACTTGCTGAACTTCGTCCGTGAAAGGACGCTCGACAAGCGGGTGAGTACTTAAGAGCTTTTTTTTTTTTTTTTCTTTCTTCACCATCAGTGATGAAAACAAAACACTGAGCCGCTTTTACCGCGTGACATCAGTTGCATTTGGCTGACCGAAGCTCATTAGCTCTGAGGTTTCTCTTGCGCTCCACTCCATTTCTCTTCCTAATCTAATCTGCAGCCTCTTCGGGCCTCTGGGCAGAGCAGGCCAAATGAAATATATCGAACCATAACTCACATATAGCAATTCTCCAGGCTTCTCAGATCACATTCAGGGGGCAAACCTAACTGGTAAACGATACTGCAGGAGCCCTTTTTTTACGTCTGCATGCTGAACTGAAAGCTGGGGTTGAAGCAGAAAACACTGTTTCAGTATCCGTGTTTACACATGAGCCTCACTTCCTAGTGTTAGTCACACACAACCCACAAGCCTGCCAGGAAAAAAGAAAAAAAAAAACGAAAACCATGTTAAATTATGGCCTTTTGTTAACTAGGAAATGAAATTAAATGCGGCTTATTTGCTTTGGATGGCAGATTTCTGTATCCTGCTTCATTATTTATTCCCCTGGAGCTCATTAGGGCTTATGAATGTGGAGAATTTCCCCCATTTACTTTTTTTTTTTTTTTTTTTTTTTTTTTCCCTGATGTATGAATGTTTTATAATATTTCCTGAGTACATATTCTGGCCGTGTTTACAGTGGAGGGTGCGTAAGGAAGCCATGATGGGTCTCGCGCAGATCTATAAGAAATACGCTCTACAGGCTGAGGCGGGGAAGGAAGCAGCCAAACAGATCTCCTGGATTAAAGACAAACTCCTGCATATCTACTACCAGAACAGCATCGATGACCGGTGAGTGATATCTGGTTGAGGTGGAAATGCAATACACACTGAAGTGCCAGGAAAAAAAACTAGTACTTGCTGTGGGGCTGTGGACTCTACAAGCTTCTGTAGGCAGTGAAGATGTAGATGTACCAGGGGTCCATACCATGGAATGGTACCATGGAACCACCAGTCTGAATCAGCACCAGTTATTTCTGCAGTTCAGTGTATTAAAAATGTGACATCCATTAAAACAGTGTTATAGTAGAGTGAGGTGTGTGATTAAATAGAGAGGTATAGCCCAGGGGTTGTGTCAGCTGTGAATTCCCCCCATCATTTACAGTATTATGTCACTGACTGAAGGCCATCTATTATTTTTTACAGATTCTAATAAGAAATTATGGCTGTACGCGCTTATTCTGTAGAAACCATGTTTACAAAAGCGGAGGCGTACGGGCACAGGGGTTTAAAGATTATGTGAGCAAATCACTTGCAGTAACTGCAGCATCTATATCATGTGCATTCACCGATCAGCAATAACATTAAAACCACATGTCTAAACAGCCCTGGTCAAGGCGTAGACTCTGAATGTCTTCTTCACCAAGACATTAGCAGACGTACTGTATTCTTCTGTGGATCTTCCGTGGGATCAGCCCAGACCCCCTATACACATCAGTGAGCCTCGTTGTGCCCATGACCTTGTCGCTGGTTCACTGGTCGTCCTTCCTTAGGTACTAACCACTTAATACTGGGACACAGCGAAGATCCCCGTAATCTCGACTACACAATTTGCTTCCTGTCGGAGACACACTGATTTGCTCCTTTTTCTTGCTTCCAACACTTCAACTTTGAGAACTGACTGTTCACTTGCTGTCTAATATATCCCACCCTTTGACAGGCGCCACTTCACTAGTCTGTGTTATTGTGGTGTTAAAACATTTGTTTAAACGCAAATTAGGTAAGAATTATTTTTTTCCCAGCTGGATTTGGCATGAAGCTCCGCCCCCAGGATTTTAAAAATATCTAAAATGACTGACAGGAGGCGCATCTATAAATGACTATAAATGACTGTTGCTCATTTATCCATATTCATGCAAAATTAAAAAAAAAACAAAAAAAAAAAAACCCATCGCTGCCAGATGTTCACTTTGGTTTTTAACCACTCGGTCGTGCCCGTAGAGACGCTTCTCGTCGAAGGAGCTGTTTTTGTCTCCAGCTCCAGCGCTTTCTCACTGTTGCACTGTGTGTGAGGGAATAATAATAATGACGGCATAGAGTGCTATGAATACACACTCCTCCCCCCGCCCCTGGAGGGATGGAGTAGCTGGAGGGAGAAGGCACGGATATAATGGCTTCTGGACTTTGTCACTCATCATCTTCAGTGTTTGTGTTGCATGACAGTGTTTGTAGATGTAGCGACGTCTCTGAGGAAATATGGGTAGAGGACATATATTAAGATAAACATCCATTATTTTTAATTATTTACTTTAATTACACAAAATGGACATGACTGAGCATCTCTGATTCACCCGGGGCTGGAGGTAAAACGCCAAACTAGCCAATTTACACAGCTTTAACATTAACACCACCACCCGCCTAAACGGCTCCGACTCGTCAAGACATGTTCTCCACAAGACCAAGTGGAATCTGTGACACCAAGATGTTAGTAACAGATCGTTCTGTAGGTCTGCTGTGGGATCAGACCAGACTCTCACTAGTCTTGGGTGCCCATGATCCTGTCACTGGTTAACTGGTTGTCCATCCTTGGACTACTTTTCACTCATAATTTTACACTTGCCCATTTTTCCAGCTGCTAACACGTCAACTACAAGAACTGACCATTTCCTGGTTGTCCAGTATGTCCCACTTCTACCTGTAGTAAATAATTTTTCAACGTTAGTCACTTTACCTGTCAGTGGGTTTAATGTTAAGAAGATCTCTCGTGTCTGATGTGTGGTCTGTGTAGGATTAAACTTCTGAACTGAATCTTACCACGGGGTAGACGTAGCCTTGGGGTTAAGTACCTTTGGAACTTGTGGTTAAGTCCACCTGAGCAAGGCGTCGGTCTCCCAAATGCTCCCCAGGTGCTGTGGATAAGGGCTACCCACTGCTCTGAACATGTGTGCTCACTGCCCCCTAGTGTTCACTAGTGTGTATGTGTGGGTTTTATCATTGTAACCAGCAGATTTAATTATTTTAAACTTGATCCAAATTCAATTCAGTTCCACTTTATTGTTTTTATATCACTACAGGGTTGTACAGTACAACGAAACACAGTCAGGCTTCTCCTGTGCAGTCATGAGTATTAGAGCAGTACGGAGTACATAAAAAGTTAATAGCAGAAATCTAGTTAAGCTAGCATTATAGGTAAAATCAAAAGTAGAATAAATAAACACAATAGTGCAAGACAGTGGAGAATTTGTATGGACAACAGTACGTGGTCGAACGAGGAATATCGGCAAAACGGAAACATGGATGAATGACAGTGTGATAAAGCAGACAGGAATGGTGGATGGACTGAGCTAGGTAGGATAGAGTAGGCTAAAGGTCACAGCAGGGTTGTCCGTCAAATGTATTAATGGTTATTATTTACTGACTAGGATTGTTGGTGTTGTAGGCCACACAACGTAACCGTCTATTTATTATTTCATTATTTATTTAAGTGTAAATACAGTGTAAATAATAGATCTATATAGTAGTTTAATGTGCGTCTGAGTGTAAAGACAAGCAAAATCTGTCCTGCCGGATGTACATTAATTAGGTAAATGCTGTTTTCTTTTTTGTTTGTTTGTTTTATGTAATCATGTGTGTCCGATGATTGCTCGCAAAGAGCTAAAGCACGCTCCAGACACGGCTCATTAGCATTCAGCAAAGCCCACAAAGCGCCATAAAAGTTCACAGACGGGTGCGTAGTGAACAAAGGCAGAGCATATCGAATCAATTAAGGTATTTAGCAGTGTTACAGCACCTGAAAAGTCAAATCAAAATACAGTATAGAGACCGATTACAGAACAGGTGAATTAAGTGTTAATCAAGTGAGGTGAAGAAAACAGAGGGGAAAAAAAAAAGATTACATTATAATGATGGACATTGAGCAGGTCACACAGGGAAGCTGGCAGCTGTCCTCTTCCAGTGGACAAGAAAATCATAGTGGACTTTAAGCCCTGTTTTTAATAATAAGTGTGACCTTAATCTTCTGTCATCCTCTGTGTATACACACCGCCGTTCCTTTTGTCACGATTGCATTTGATGGCAAGGGTTTGTTTCAAGTCTGTTTCTTTATTTTTGTGTATACATACAGTATATTAGTAAATGATCAAATAATCCTGAAGGATGCTCTTGACTGAGTGAACTAGCATGAGGATGTGTTTTTTACTCTGTAGTCTGCCTGATGCTGCAAATAAATGAATATTGATCTGGGACCTTCCGGTCACGAGACCGGTTGCCTAACCACTAGGGGTGCTGGAAAAAATCAATTCTTTAAAGGATCGCGATTCTGAATCGATTCAAAATGCTCAAAAATTGATTTTACAATTCGTTTAAGTTTCATTTTTTTGCCGCTCCTACTCCCAAGATTGCTGCATATCGCATTACTTGTCCACTTACTGTAGAAGAAGGGCGTCTAGGCCACCGTACAGCAAGCTAGTCAGCAGCTCCCTTTGTCTGAATGGAGGCCGCTAACATGAAGTCCATTCAGACAAAATGATACAAAATACAAACGCAGTAATGCACCATGACTAAAGTCTGTGTTTTATGTTCAGTGTTGTTTCAAATAACTGTTCTGTTTGTTTACATTGTCGTTTCATCTTGTTAATGGCATCATTTAAACAAAATTTATGAATCGAAAATCGATTCTGAATCGAATCGTGACCCCAAAAATCAGCATCAGATCAACTCGCCAGACACAGACATTCGCACCCCTACTAAACACTAGGTGTACTGTGGTATCTGGCACCAAGATGTTAACAGACCCTTCCATCGATCCTCTCTTTGATCGGACCACACAGTCTAGTCTTTACTTCACACATAGCAACGAGCTTTGATTCACAGGTTGGACCACTTTTGGTAGGTGTTAACCACTGTATACGAGGGGAGACACCCTGCAAGACCTGCTGTTTTGGAGACGCTCAGACCCAGTCGTCACAACTCGGTGCACGTCAACGTCGCTCAGATTCTTACACTTGCCCATTTTTTCTGCGTTCAACACATCAGCTTTGAGGACAGACTGTTCACTTGCTGCCTAATGCACCCCATCCCTCGACAGGTTTCACTATAACGAGACGATCAGTGTTGTTTACGCCACCTGTCAGTGGTTTTGTGGTTTTAATGACCCGTGTTTAAAGTTCGTATATGAGATGACGGCACAGGAATCACAATTCAAACGTAGAACATAAAAACAGTCCAGCAAAAAAAGTCAGAAGCTTTGTTTTATAAGTAGCGTTCATAATGTGTAGGTTTGATTTGTTTCTCCAGGTCGTATCTTTAAAGTTATTTCAGGTATCCATCAGTGCAGAACCTAAAACATCTCTCACTGCATGTATGTGCTATTTCTGCTCTCGCTGTATTTCTCATCACTCACCTGTCTGATCTTATCATCTTTGTCTTATTGCCAGATTGCTTGTGGAGAGAATCTTTGCCCAGTACATGGTGCCTCATAATCTGGAGACTACAGAGAGGATGAAGTGTATGTATTACCTGTACGCTACGCTGGATACTAACGCAGTAAAGTAAGTCCAACGTTTCTGTCTCTACAGTCCTATTTGTATTATACCACCACTGTGTAGTTAAATCCTTTGATCTGATTGGTCAGGAGGAGGTGGTGGGTCATTGTCTATAACTAACACACAATTGTTTATATGTGCATGATGGCTTAATGTTTCCCTTTCAGAGCCCTGAATGAAATGTGGAAATGCCAGAACATGCTGCGACACCACGTCAAAGATCTGCTGGACCTGGTTAAACAGCCAAAAGTAGGTTCTCTCAGTTCTAAATAGCTATAAATTGAGCACTATTGTGTTGTTTTGTGCTTCACACTTTTCTTTCTTTCAGTCCGACTCCTACAACAAATCGGTCTTCTCAAAGGTCATGGTCATCACAAGTAAGTCACATATTGTTGTGCATTATATTGTTTTTTTCTATATAGAATAAGAACAGCACGGCTGCACTGGTGTGTTTTTGTTTGTGTTTATTCATTTTATTTTTTTAATTTTCTCTTTTAAAGGAAACTTACCCGACCCTGGAAAGGCGCAGGACTTCGTAAAGAAGCTGGCACAGGTTCTGGAGGAGGATGAGAAGATAAGGAAGCAGCTGGAGACGCTGGTCAGCCCGACCTGTTCCTGCAAACAGGCCGAAGTCTGTGTGGTAAGGACTTTTATCTCAACTTCATTATGTGCTTGATCAGAAACCGTTATATTCATAGGCAACGACTGGTAATAGTTTTAAATGTGGCTGAAAATGACCGATCTATTATTAAGAACAGACACCGAATACACAGAAATAAAACAAACCAGTAGGTTTTGTTCTCTGGGTCACTTGGGGATGCTGATTTGTGGATCAGTCAGTAGATTTTCAGTGAAGGTCCTGTAATAACTTGGCGAGCCAGGTCTGTGAGCACCATAATCAGCAGGACTGCTGTACTGTGGGAAAGTGTGTGAAGGCACTTCAAAAATAATGAAATTAATTTTTTATTAATTGGAAGAAAAAAATAACAATGTGCAGTAAACAGTAATAAACTAAAGAAAGTCAGTGTTCTATGTGATGACTGTTTTTTTTTTTTTTTCTTAAATATTAGTCCCAGGTGCAGTTTCTACCGTTTTATATAGAAATCAGTTATTATAAGTAGAAATCGGTGTTATAAGAAAGACTTATATTTACTGAGTGCCTTAGAGAATCTGCCTCAGGTCTTTTATTGTCACATGTTTCTTTTTTTCATGCAAAAGTTCAGAAGCCTTCATTATGTTGTTGTTGTTTTTTTTATTAAACATAACCTGTTTTTTAATAAGTTGTTTTCTTTACAGACATACAAGTATTTTTATTTTTGAAACATTCTAATTATTATTGGTAAAAGTAATGCTTGAAAATCTAAAAATATTTTTTTTTTTACTTAATAATGCTGAATTTATATAAAATAAACATCTAACAGAATTTGAATTAAAAAAATGAAGGCATTTTTTTTGCACATTATTGTGTATATATACAGTAGTGTGTACAAGTCTTAGGCACATATAAAGAAATGTTGTGAAGAAGTTTTTACTATTTGAAAGAAAAACCCCACAATGAGCAGTAAACAGTAATAAAGTAAAGAATGTCAGGATTCGGTTTGACTACACTTGACTAAAATGTTTTTGTGCCGACTCAAAAATGCAGAATTCATAAAATAAACGTCTATAACAACATTTATACTAAACTGTACATTTACACTGACCTGAGGACTTTCTGTAAATGTGCAATCCTCAGAATTTGTTCTTTGGTCGTCTCAGTTCCTGTGTTTTGTTGTCGTTTGTAAGTAAGACAGCTGGTTTGGACAAATGTTCATAATCATCTCACTTATTTCTGTCCTCTTTGTCCATACTGATATAACTCATACATGACAGTTTTAAAGTTTTGTTGATTGACCCACAGATTGTTGGCTATAAATTATGGCAAATGTAACATCACTCGACATCTGTCTATACTGTTTTGTTTTTCTTTCTGGGAGTGCTGCCAACATGGCTGCTGAGTGGAAAGACTTTACTGGAAATCAAGTTGAAAAACAGTTGGCACGCTTCTACTGAGGCGTCGTTTCCACACTGTAACGGCTTTTACTAACTCAACAAAGCCTCAGTTACTTTGTGTAGCTGTCTGCGATCCAGAGTTGCTTTATAATTCATGGATTCATTTCTTCTCACTGTGTTGAAGTGCACCCTTGTGTGTTATAACCTAAGTCTTTGTGGTTGTGTCGATCTGTTACAGAAAGAGATCACGAAAAAACTGGGCAGCCCCAAACAACCCAGTAACCCTTTCCTGGAGATGGTGAAGTTCTTGCTGGAGAGGATCGCTCCCGTCCATATCGACACGGAGTCCATCAGGTACCGTACGCCGTCACTGATCCTGTTTCTCACCTGGGCTTTTTCTCTGGTCTGAGTCTAACCTGTCGTCCCCCTTTATGCTTTCTCCTCCACAGTGCACTTATCAAACAGGTGAACAAGTCCATAGAAGGAACAGCAGATGATGACGATGAGGGTGTTCCCACCGAGCAGGCCATCAGGGCTGGACTGGAGCTGCTCAAGGTAGGATTTCGTGACTGATAAAGAAGTGATTTTATTATCTGTCTGACATTTTATACACTCTCTCGCCGTCGCTGTCATTTTTCAAGACTTTAAAGGTTTCGAGTCGTTTGGCTCATTGAAGGCACATCTTAATTCTGCTCTCGTCCCCCAGGTTCTGTCCTTCACTCACCCCGTGTCCTTCCACTCGGCCGAGACGTTCGAGTCTCTGCTCGGCTGCCTGAAGATGGACGACGAGAAGGTGGCCGAGGCGGCGCTGCAGATCTTTAAAAACACAGGCGGAAAGCTGGAAGAGAGCTTCCCACACATCAAATCGTGAGTGTGCTGCTTGTTTTTAATGGAAACTTTCTGCATGTACACCGAGCAGCCATAACATTAAAACCAGGTGAAGACAATAACATTTCTCATTTCACCGGTACATGTCGAGGGGTGGGCTGTATTAGGCAGCAAGTAACCGTTTAGTTCTTAAAGCTGATGTGTTGGAAGCAGGACAAATGTCTTAATGGGTGTGTCCCAGTCTGCCTTGGTGAGTACCTAGTAAAAGGCGTAATTAGCACTAAAGCCTCATTGATCACATTGGGGAGTGAAGGCTAGACCTTCTGGTCCCATCCCAAAAAAATATCCACAGAAGGATCTGTTGCTAATGTCTTTGTACCAGATACCATAGACCTTCAGAGGTCTTGTGGAGTTCATGCCTTGATGACTCAGCGCTGTTTTGGTGTATACCGCAAATCTTTTTTTTTTTTTTTTTCCTTTTTCTTTTGGGTTGTGTAATCTGTCTGCCCTTGTCCTTCTGAGACATGCTCTATTGTGTTGTTTGAATACACCGCAGTTCAATTATGTAAATGTTATTTGCTTTTTCTGCCTCTAGGGTCCTTTTACCGGTCCTGCAACACAAAGCCAAGAAGGGACCTCCTCGCCAGGCGAAGTACGCCATCCGCTGCATCCACGCCATGTTCTCCAACAGGGACACCCACTTTGCACAGATTTTCGAGGTGAGGTTTCGAAAGGCGCCTCCTCCTTACGGTTGCAATGTAATAAAATTAAATTGGATTGAAATTAATTAAATTTACATGCACAGACACTCGAACCTGTACACTTTTTGTCTGCACTTCTGACGATGTAGAAGTCATTAAGGTCCGTAAGGCCACATATTTCATTGATGAACTGTCTGTTATTTAGATTTCATTGTCTTGTGTTAATGCCTACACAACCTGTTGAACACTGAAGTGCTAGAAAATGATGTCCCGGGGGTCTCAAGGAGTGCCAGCTAAACAAACCCTGTACCATTATGAAGCCACTACTGTTGACATACAGGATATATGGGGCTTTATAGGGTTTTTCCACACGTGGATCCTTCTATCTGTCTTAAACAGCAGGAAACATGACTCATCAGACTAGCCTTCTCATTTCTAGTCATCAGTCGTCCAGCGGTGGTGTTGCCAAGCCCAGGCGAGGCGCATAGCTTTCTCTGTGTCGTACATGACTCATGGGTGCTCATTAGCTCTGGTCGTCGGCTCCTAAAGCCCACAGCTGTAAAAGCTTCCGTGGATGTGTGTCATGTTATGGACACACTGCCAGACACAGCCAGTGACATGCATAAGTGATGTTGCTATGTGTTTTGCATAGGCCTGTCTGAAAACTGAAAGTGAATTATTTGCCTACTGTTCTTGCACACAAAGAATCCAGCCATGCAGTGAAACACACATAGCAGTGAACACTAGGAGGCAGTGAACACACTTGCCCAGAGTAAGGGGCAGCCACTATCCACGGCACATAGAGAGCAGTTAGGGGACTTGGCTGCCTTGCTCAAGGGCACCTTAGTCGTGTCTTGCCCTGTGTGGGAATTGAACCTTGCGGTTATGAGACCGGTCCCCTAACCAATAGGCCCCGGCTACAGGCCTTAGGCCCTCCCTCCTGTCTGTTTTTCAGGCACTTCAGTGTATAGTCCGTGTGCACCGTGTCCTAAAGAGACTGTGTTTCATTCTTCTCTCAACACAAGTGTGATGAAAAGGAATGATATAGCAGACTTTGTCTTTTGAATTCACATGAACTTAGAGAATATGAAAAATGTTGGAGTGAACCTTCATTTGTTGTCTTTGCTTTATGAACCTGACCTTGAGTCCTAGCAGGAAAAATCTCACCACGCTTTATTAGTGACTATTCCTCTTATTATACGTCCTGCCTGGTGTGTTTGTGTATATCAGTAGAAATTAGACACCAATGGAGGAAAAAAAACATTACGTATTGTGCTGACTAAAGCTTCTTCACTGTTGTAGCCTCTGCATAAAAGTCTGGACACGGAGAACATGGAGCAGCTAATAACTCCTCTTACGACGCTGGGTCATCTGGCTATGCTGGCACCCGAACAGTTTGCCGGGCCGCTAAAATCACTCGTGGCCAACTTTATCGTGAAGGATCTGCTGATGAACGACAGGGTGAGTAGAACAGCACAGCGTCTTAGTAAGTATAAATCTCCTGCGGGGTTACTGAAGTCAGTGGGTTACACCAGCAGCGTCTTTAAAGCAATTCAGTCAGACCGCAAGGGATTGATTCATAGAGGTCATAAATACAGAGCTAATTAGATATTAGATTGACATCAGTTCGGTCATTAATTTGGTCCTTAGATTTTATCTTGTAGTGTTTAATAGTCGGGATTGTCGAAAAATATCACAATTAAATAAAGATGTTAGTAGACTGTGTGATGCTATGAAAGTAGTGTTTCAGGATCAAGTATACTAAAGTATATAATTAAGTATATTTTAAGTATACCAAACTCTCAGAAAAATGGTAATGTGGAGTAGGGGTGGGCAATATGGTCCTAAAATGATATCACAATATATCGATAGCGATATACTATATAGCGATATATTTCAAGAACAAACAATTTCAAACAACACTACTTTTGTAAGTTTTATTTTTGTAACAGTAACAGTTTTAAACATTCAGTAGAAACAAAATAAAACATCTTAATTTTTTTGTAAACAACAGTAACTCACTAACACAATTAAATGTGTAACAGAAATAAAATCTACCACAAAACTAAAGTGTGCGAGTCTGCCACCTTATCACAGCATTTATCATATATGTTCAGTAGGGGTGGGCGATATGACCTCAGATCAGTATCACGATTAATTAAAAAAATTTTTTACCTCAATTACATTTTTTTGTTTTTTTTTCCTCTAGTTTACTAACACAGATTGTGCTAAAGTATTAAAACAGAGGTTTTTTTCTATTAAAACAGTGCAGATCTTTATAATTTAAAAAATAATTGAAGGAAACGCACACATGAACTATTTATAGGTATTCATAGAATATTTTGAACAAAGCACACATCACTTGAAATGAAAAAATGCCTTATGCAAAAGGTCACATTTTAGTTTTAATGTAAAAAGAAAGTTGTCAAAAAAAAAAGAAATAACTTGTATTTCTTGGTTATTTTTTAAATAACCTCAGGTCAAAAGTAAAAAATAAATCACATTTCTTGCTGCACGCTCAGTTCCTTGTTTAAGTTCACCTCAATGACGCTCACTTGCTGACAACTGGATGGTGCCGAGTCATGTGACTAGACACACGGTAGTGTGTTCTTAAAGGGACGGTACATAAACGTGCACCGTGGAGAAAGGATTAGGAGAAATAAAATAATAATTAAAAAAACGAAATGACCAACATTGGCAAGATAATGATTAATTGATTAGAGGGTCTGAATGTCGGTTTCAGTTATATTTCGATTAATCGCCCAGCCCTAATGTCCAGTAAAGATGTCTTTTGAAAACTATCGTCTTTAAGGGATGCAGTATCGATGGTCAGGCTTTTAAATAAGCTGTGTGAAGCCTTTCCTTCTCAACTGTTTGAATTGGCATTATATCTTCATCCAGACAAAATGCAATGGCTTCAGTTATGTCTTTCCAGCGTTTGCTTTTTCTGTCATACGGAGAGCAGCTTTCCAAAGACTTTCCAAAGCTCACACTGGCTGTTGAGCTCCTGGCGGCATTTTTGACTTTCCTCGTAAACAGATTCGATGTTTCCCCCTTTTGTTATCACAGACCTTTTGCATATGTTACATATTACTGTGGTTTTTATTGTACCTCTGATATTTTGTAACCCAAACCACCTCCACACTAGTGAAGTCGCTCCTCTCTCCTCCACAGCAGAGCCGCTTTCCGCCATAGCTGTTGCATTGCCTATGAGTCACGTAATGGACGTACGCCATTGTCTGTGTAAATTCATTACGTCATTATGTAAACATGTTGGAATATCATTATATCACATATATCAACGTTTTTAAAATTATACTGGTATTATCGCAAACGATACGATACGGCACACCCATAGCGTGGAGTTTAATTATACTTTTATTTAATGTTAGATTTTCTTTTTTTTAAACTAACTGATTCCACTTTATAAAATAGAAAAATATTAAATTCAAAAATATATAAAAATATTATATTTATGTATAAATATAATTATATTAACATATAATTATTAATAAAAACAATAATAGAATATACAAATAATAATCTAATTATTACTGTAAATTTAATTATTAAGATACTTATATTGATATATTATTATAATTGTTTATTATTATTATTATTTTAGAAAATCAAATGCTTGTAATATCACATACAGCATCAATATTTTTGTCATACTGCTCGTGATTTATACCACCATTGTTCACCCTGCTGCAGGCTTTTATAGACTCGTATGTACTGCTTTGATATTCGTGCTGATTTTAAAGTATCTCGATGTTAAAAGCTTTTAAACGGCGTTAAATCGAATGTACTGAGGTCTGGAAATACTCTTACCTGTGAAGCGAGTGATAAATCTCCTCTCTGCATGTTGGCCCACACCCCCTGCTTTCAAGTGGCAGATTTTAATCTGAGGTTATTTTATTTTTCGTCTCTCTCAAAGATTCCTGGCAAGAAGACGACTAAGCTCTGGGTTCCAGATGATGAAGTTTCCCCTGAAACCCTGGCAAAGGTAGGGCCACTTTATATACAATGCAGCACGCACGGTTGTTATCTCACAGAGAACGATGAGTGTTTCTAAAACTGGCAGCTCTATATGATGAAATGCCCAAAACGGCACACAATACACTAAGCTGATGAGTTCTCCTGATACTGTTTGCCGTTTAGAGCATTTCCTTGTCACAGCGTAAGCTCGAGACACAGCGATTGCCTCAGACATAGTTATTATCTCACAGCGCTGTACCAGAGCCAGAGCCTATTGTTTCTTGACATTGATGAAACGTTGTTTTCTTTCTTTCGCCCAGCTCTAAATAAATATCTCTGGTTTGATCAGACGTGTCCGTTCTGCTCACTCGTCTTTCCAGATTCAGGGTATTAAGCTGATGGTGAGGTGGCTGCTCGGGGTGAAGAACAACCAGAGCAAGTCGGGTAACTCGACGCTGAGGATGCTGACCGCGATATTGAACAGCGATGGAGATCTGACCGAGCAGGGCAAGATGGGGTGAGTGAGTCCAAATGTGCTGGCAGCGCACTTGAGTCAGCTGCAGGAAAGGTCCTTCAAGGTCGAGCACCAGAGTAGTTCATTAGCAGATCCAGTCGGTTGATGGAGAAGGGGGGGAAAAAAAAGCACTGCTGTGAACGTCGTCTCTATAAGTACAAGTGCAATCATGCAATCAGTGTTGGTTGATTATTTTCCAGTAACATCTTGTATCAAAATGTTTTGTTCTGCTTTTGGCGTTTCTTCTTTATAACAGCACGACATGCGTACATGCATATATACACCGATCAGCCATCACATTAACACCACCTGCCTAAACCTGTCTCCTCGAGGCAGCCGTCGCCTAGTGCTTAGGGAACCGATCTCATGACACGACACAAGACACAACTGAGATACCCTTGAACAAGGCACCTAACTCCTCTAACTGCTCCCCAGGTGCCTTTGTTTGGGGATGCCCCTCCCCCACTTCAGGCAAGTGTGTTCACTGCCCCCTAGTGCTCATTGATGTGTGTTTCACTGCATGGATAAGTTTAATGCAGAGGTCACAGTCCTCTGTGTTCAAGCACAATAGGCAAATAGTTCACTTTCATTTTTACCTTCTTGTGGTATAGTGTTTTACCTTGGACCAAGTTAGCAACAGATCCTTCTCTGGATCTTTGATATCAGACCAGACGGTCTAGCAATTACATCTCTCACACATCAGTGCATCTTGGGACTGAATGATCCTCTACTGGTGTCCTCCTTAGGACCACTAGATACTAATTACCATATATACAGGGACACCCACTGCTAGACCTGTTTTGGAGATGGTCTAACCTAGTCATCTAGACGCCTTGTCAACATCGTTTGCTGTGTAAATAAATAAAATCTACATTCACATCATGTTATGAATGATAAGTGTATAAACATGAAATAAACATCTTATTACAGAAAACGTCCTGTTTTACACATTTCTGTTTTTGTATGTTTAATAGCAAACACGTCTTTTGTGTCTTGTTTTTAAATATTAGGCGTATTTAATAATGGCACGTATGATATTACTGCTGAAGCGATAAGGTATCAGAACAAACCCATAACCCTTTGTTTTTGTAGCTGCTCTATTGTCAGAGGTGCTGTTATCAGAAATTACAAACTCCAGGTTTTATACCACTATGGTGTTTTTTTACATTTATTTATTTATTTTTTAAGTGGCTAAATTTATACATCTCTCTCTCTCTCTCTCTCTCTCTTATATACCTGCCTCATATACCTGTGTATATAATTACTCGACAATGAACTACCAGAAAAACTGATACAAATAAGCCTATGCAAAGTACATAGCACCGGCTTGTATGCACATCGTTGGTTGCCGATGCGTATATAAACCGATAGACATGTATGAAAGCTTCATAATTCATTGGTGTTGATTTAGCTGACATTCCATGAGAAGATGGTACATCTTCGAACATCTTTGTCAGGTAAACCCTACGTGTGCCTCCTGCATTCATTCTGACAGGCACGGCTATGTTATGGTTAGAAGGAATTGTCTTATTTCTGCAGTTCTTCGCTCGGCTGAGGAAATATCATGTATATCAGTTTTTCTGGCACGTCAGTGTATGGTTTCAGAACAAAACTAGCATTAAGGAAGTTTAGCAAGAATCACTGAGTGAATAAATGACTTGTGAAAACATACAGAGATCGGATACGAGTCGTATCCACAGCTGTGATGTTCCACACACCAGCGCCTGACTAATTCTTTTGGTAATTCACGATGCAGTCACTTAGGCGAACAAATCAGATTCGCATTGACCTGTGCACAAGGCCTAATGATGTAGAACTAATAGAGTGGAGTGTCTGATCTAGTGTGTTTTCTAATAAAAGATTTGTGTGTCCTGTGTGTGTTCAGGAAACCGGACATGTCACGTTTGCGCCTGGCGGCTGGCTGCGCGGTGCTACGTCTGGCTCAGGAGCCTTGCTACCATGAGATCATCACCCTGGAGCAGTACCAGCTTTGTGCTCTTGTCATCAACGTAAGACACAAACGGCGCCGCACTGTGCTTCATTATAGCGCTAAAGCTCTTTAGTCACCTTTATTAGCCGGCTCCGTCTGTTTTAATGAGACGAAAGGGAGCAGGGCGCTCTGCGTATCACAGAGACGCGCTGAATCATTCTGTCAGTCCTGCTGCCGGAGTTACGTGGCCATATGGCGGCGTTTTGGCTCGCTGCGGGTCGCTTAGCCTTTCTGATCGCTCCGAGGTTCACGTTGTCCTCCATGTCACGTGCGAGTGCTAAAGTCATTCATTTCTTCACTCATTCACGCATTGTCAGTCATTACGCCGTCTCTGTCCTCAGGATGAGTGTTACCAGGTGCGCCATGCTTTTGCTCAGAAGCTGCACAAGGGCCTGTGCCGGCTACGACTCCCGCTGGAGTACCTGGCAGTGTTCGCTCTGTGCGCCAAAGACCCGGTGAAGGAGCGCCGGGCTCACGCTCGCCAGTGCCTGGTCAAAAACATCAACCTGCGCAGGGAGTACATCAAGCAGCATGCCGCAGTCAGCGGTGAGACCATGTACACACACTTGCTCTGGTCCATCACACTGTAAATCAGTGCCCAACTGCACAAAACACCTTAAGTCGGGTTTCACCTCGAGTATGTCTTATAAAAACCTTACTCGATGCTGGAGTTTATGAATCGCTAGAAGATTAGACGCTAACCTCAACCATGCCAAACAGCTTAGCCATCCTGTATCTGCAGTTTTAAAGTTCCTGATAACGCTGCAGCTGGGAGAGTCTGGTTCATCATGGGAGATGTTTTCACACCCACAAGTCCCACTGAGTGGCAGTGGGCCTAAATCCTTTTGACAGGAGCAAGAGGTCATAAAAACTGGATTTTGTGCGATGATTGGGGTTAATGTCTAGTTTGCTACTTGACTTAATGAACTGTGTGACGGTCAAACCTGTATCCAGTCTCAGAAGCAGTAGCTTTATTATCGGAGAACGTTGTCAGGGAAACGCTGCCCTAAACGCCTCGTCGTTTCCATGAGGGATTTTGTGCAACACTTAACCAATTCCCTCTGGTAAAGCAAAGGTTCGTACTCAAGGTGTTTTGTGCATTCTGGGCTCAGGGGTTTCTAGTCTCAGTTCTATATTAGCTCATCTCTAACTCATTCTCTACTTCACTTGAAAAAAAATAAAATAATTTTAACAAAGTTAAACGACTAAACTTCATGTTTTTAACAATAACCCTAATGTTTCATAAGGTCATTCTGCACAGCCAAAAAATGCATTTATGAGCCACGTTTTACTAAAACCGGGATATCTTTTTTTTTTTTTTTCATAATAATTATAATAATTATCAGTCTTCTCCTCCCGCTTCAGCAGCTCTAATTAAATACACAGATCAGCCGGATCATTAAAACCGCCTGCCCAAACACCTCTGACCCGCTGAGGAATGGACTCAAGATCTCTGGAAGTGTTCTGTGGTCTGTGGTATCAGGTACCAAATCATTAGCCACAGATTCTTCTGTGGATTTTCTGTAGGATCAGACCAGACAGTCTAGCCTTCAGACCTCCACTCACATGACCGTGTTGGTCATGGTTCACCGGTCGTCTTTCAATTCAATTCAGTTTACTTTTATTTGTATAGCGCTTTTAACAATGGACATTGTCCCAAATCAGCTTTACAGAAATAATGAAAAGGATCAAATATACATTTATAGAATTATTAGAAATGTTATCCCTGATGAGAAGCCGGTGGTGACAGTGAGAAGGAAAAACTCCCTGAGATGACAAAAGGAAGAA